>CANYBF010161330.1:0-12641 GCA_948192965.1 Dalechampia spathulata | reverse complement strand
ATCAATTATCCATATGAAATCTCACTGGCAAGGTCTCCAATGAACTAGTACTATACTACTCATCCACATATTCACTTTAGACATCTCATGTCATGATGAATGAGAATCATCCTTAAATAGGAAGTGTAATATGTGCTGATCTTCCATATTAATAATGTCCATTATTATTAATACCTTGATCAGGGATATTTAGATATTGAACATTTGCATACAATAAGAATCTCATTCCATAAACTCTTTATGGATTCCTTTGCACTGTTCCAATATCAGGGACTTCAATATATAGTTTAATACTCCAAGTAAAACAAGTTCATGTAAAACATTGTACTATATAATGAATAATGCCTTTATTAATGAAACGTATAGTTCAAATACACATGATGCTCTAGAGCATACACTAACAATGCATGATTATGGTTTGGGTTACTAAGAAGCTTAAATATTATTTCCAATCATACCAAGTTCAGCCGATCTCCAAGGTTGATCCTATGAAGTACTTGAATAAAGCTCCTTACCTAGTGGGAAAGCTTTCTAGGTGGCTAATCCTACTATCAAAATTTGATGTGTAGTACATCACTAAGAAGGTGATCAAAGGGAGAGTGATTGCTAAATTCTTAACATCAAGGTTGGTGGATGACATTGAGACTTTTGAACTGCACTTCCTAGATAAGCACTTGGGGGCAATTGATATCCAAAAATGGTAGTTTGACTTTGATGGTGTAGTAAACAAAAGTGGTGTAGGAATAAGAGTTATGCTGGTCACTCTTGAAGGTGAGGTAATTATGCTTTCAAAGTGGTTGAGCTTCCTAATCACTAATATATGGCTAAGTATGAAGCATGTTTATTTAGGCTCAAAGTTTTATTAATGATTGATGTCCAAGATATTGAGGTATTTGATAAGTTGATGCTTATCATTCACTACTCCATGATCGAATGGGATATCAAGGAAGAGAGGCTCAAGTCTTATGGTGGATACATAAAGCTCATGTTTGTAATTTCAGCAGTTGCAAATTTATTCATACTCTACATGATGAGAATCAGATGGTCGATGCTTTAGCTACACTAGATTTATAATGCAAATGATCATAGAGTTGATTCAACTTGGGATCATTGAATAATTAAGGATCCTTTACTATAAGGGTGAATGGGTTATGGTGCTAGACCAACCTAAAGAGGCTCCATGGTATGCTAATATCATGAATTTTTCAAGAACTGGTGCTTATCCTAAAGAAGCTAATAAGACAGATAAGTTGGATTTATGGAGCTTAGCAATAAAATTTACCCAACATTAGGATATTCTTTATAAATAAATAGTTGATGGTCTGCAACTTTAATGCATATCAAGGAAGGAGATTGAAACAGTCATGCAAATAGTGCATAGTAGTGTCTATAATCCTATATGAATGAATTTTCTCTGTATAGAAAGATCGTAGAGTAAGGTCATTTCTAGCTTATCATGGAGATAAACTACATATAGTTTATGCAATGATGTCATGAATGTCAAATTATAGAATTTGACCATGCCATGGCCTTTCTCAGCTTGGGGAATTGACATCATGGGTGAGGTTCACCCTAATGCTTTTAATGGGCATCAGTACATATTGGTGACCATTCTTTACTTCTTTAAGTGGGTGGAGGTTGAATCCCATGGTAAACTGGGGGTAAAGCAGGTTGCCAATTTTATAAAGAGGAATCTCATATGTTAATATAGGATACCACATCACTTGGTATCAGATAATGGAGTGCAATCTAAGGTAAAGTGTTTGCTAGAAAGATATGAGATCAAACATCACTGATCTTCTTTATATCATCCTTAGGCTAATGGGCAGTTGAAGTAGCTAATAAGATGATCAAGAAGATCTTAGCTAAGATAATATAGACTTATCATGATTAATATGAGTAGTTGTCATTTGGTCTATGAGGTTATAGGACCATTGCATGAAGTCCTACAGGTACTACCTTTTATTCTTTGATTTATGGGATGGAAGCCGTATGGCGAGTCAAAGTGGAGCTAAAGTCACTTCATATAATCTTTGAAGCTTAATTGCTAGAAGTTGAGTGGAAAAGTGCCAAATTTGAGTAGCTGGTTATAATTGATAATTAAAGATTGATGCAAAGTGACATGATATGATATAGTTATGCTACTTAATAATTGTTTACTATGATTTGACTTTAATGTGTCATTTATGATATATGATCATGTCATTTACTCATTTTATAGCACCATTGAGTTTTATACTTAGTGTTTATCATTTGATGAACACAAGAACAAGACCTTTCGACGAGAGTTTATATTGATCGATCTACAGTCAGGAAAGGTTGTGATTTTGAAGAATCTCATTCTCGAAGTAGTATTGGACACATGTAACATACTCCAAGATGTCTTTTGTATATGTAACTTGTCATCTTAACCTTAGCAATATTAATACTTATATTATGTACTTTTATTGTGTGTAATATTGATACCACTTTATCATATAAATTTAAATACACACATATCTTATATAATAGATGATGGTATGAGTATGCATGATAAATATGACATATGTACAGAATATAATGGATGCATACTAATATGTATTGATATTACCCATGTTTACATGTGTCATTAGATTATAGGTACATATTATCTTATATAAGTAAATAAATTGAAATGAAAAAATTGTACAAATCCCTTATAAGATAATTAATGATTTTCTTACTTAGAGGATTATTAACTATTATATAGGAGCGTGTTACATTGGGTTTGGATGTGAAATTTACTTTATCAAAAAAATAGCTTTCAATATGCCTCTCACTTCTACCATTAATGGAGAAGAGGCAATAATACACTTAACTACACCATCCATAAGAGAGGTGAGATAATTTTTGCAAAGAACAATAATTCCTATAGGCTTATCCAATGAATGGAAAGAAGCATTGATATTGAACTTCAATTGCTCTTCTTCTAAAGCAATTCAGTAATTAATAGTAAAAGAAGAAATTTCATTAGACTACTCTACATGAGAATTAAATGACTCTTAAATAACATAAAATCCATAATAATAGAGTCAACATATTTAATAGTAAATAAAGGATTAGGAATCCTCCTTTAGAAGATAGCTTGATTCCTGGTTTTTTTATATACTCCAACAGAAGAAAGCTAAGTTACTTTAAAAAAGAATTAAGATCCTAAATTAAACTACTAGATTCCATGGCAATCCATCAAGTCTTAAACAATTGAAACCCCTCCTTTCTAGGAACATAAGAAAATTGAAAAGCTAGCTAAGTAGCTTTAGTAGGGTGGCACAAAAATATCAGGTGCTTGATAAATTCAAGCTCCTCACCATAAAGGGGACAACTAGGTGATAAACATAATTTTCTAACAAATAAAGATTCTTTAATAATGAAAATATTCCTCACAAGCCTCCACAAGAAAGATTTGATATTAAGAGGAAAGAAACCATGCTAGATAGATTTACAAATAAGATTAGAATTTGGAATAGATGAAGAAGGAACATGAGAGTAAGTAGATTGGAAATTCATGTCCAAAATCCTATCGTATAATTCCTTTATAATAAAAAGACCCTTTCTATTGAAATGATAGACCTATTTATCATATTTAGTAGTACTCCTAATAAGCACCTCTTGCATTGCTACTTGTTCAGATTCCAAAAATAACTCTTGAATAAGAGATACATTCCATTTACACCCATCAATAATTAGATCAAAGACCCATGCTACTTGAGTATCAAGTGGTTGTTAAGAAGAGATTCTGAACAGCAAAGGTTTGGGATCCATGAATCATCCTAAACATGAGTAGAATGACCATTCTTAATATTAATTCTCATACCTTCCAATAGTACATCATGAATAGAAAACATACTATACCCCCATAAGGGAGAATTTTTAAGCTCTGAATGCCAAAAAGATGTATGCGTGAAATAAAAAGATTTCAAAGTACCTACCCAAATGCTCGATGGATTAGTTATCAACCTCCAACATTATTTATCAAGCAATGGAACATTGAAGGATTCTATATCTCTAAACCCCAAGCCTCCCTTGCACTTAGCTTTAGCTAAATTTACCCATTTCTCATAAATGATGGTTCTCTCATTGACTTTGTTACCCCACCAAAAGGTGGCCAATATGCCATTGACCTTACCTACACAATAATTTGGGCAATTTATGTCATGCCTTTTTGAGGTGCGACATGTTCCCATAGAATAATTAATTATCTCCGATACATGAAACTATTAATTACCCTACAAGGGATGCGTAAGATTTTATATATATATATATATATATATATATATATATATATATATAATATTTGTGCACCGATCTAAGCCTTGCGGAAGTATTAGTCCAAAAAAAACATTTATTTTCATTTACTGCCTTTAACATTTAATTTCTTAAGTAATTTAATTAGAAAGTTTAATCTACTCCAAGTCCTTGCCTTCAAAGAGTCTCCTGCTGAATTGATTCTTTGGGAATCTGTGCTCGCCATCCATCTTTTAACCTATGTCCATCAAATGACAAACACTAAGTATATAACTCAGTGGTGCTTTAACACATAACAGAGAAGGAAACTATAATCCTAAATATATTATGAATCATAACAATTTTTTTATTCATTTCATCATAATATATCATCATGAGAATATTTTTTTTACAACTCTATATGAACATCATATATTCCTTTTTTAAAAAATGGATAATTCTCTATTCGGTCTAATTAAAACATTATCAAGATTATCTCCATAAATTATATTACTCATTTCTTCAATACATTAGCCTTTTCCTATATACAAATACCCTTTCATTTCATTCTTTATAAAAATATATACATATCATATAGATATTATAATTCCCTTTATACTATCTCGATGTTTCAACCGCTTGAAATATCTTATTATTATGTCATTAGTATCATCTAATGCTAAAAATCATATAACTTCATTTCATCATAATTTCATAACAATATACATTGCTTAACACATAACTAACCAATATCATCACTTTCATAAACATTTTAATCTATCATAAAATTTCTTCAAATTCTCTAATTGCCACCTTTCACATTATCACATATCTCTTTTACTATAATTAACAAAAATAACATCAATGAAAATAACATATTCCATCATACATTACCGTAAATCATTATTCAAGACAATACCATATAACCACGATTATGGTGTAAAACTCATTCACTTCCGCATACATTCTTACAATGGAGCATAAATGTCAAACATTGCATATAGATCATCATATAAAATTGCATTGTGTCATGAAATATATATATATATATATCAATATGTCATACACTTCCTTTTATTTTTCATATCATTTACTTAATCATATAATTCATTAAACTTTCATAATGCATGAATGAGAAATGATGTCTTATGAGAATGCATTCATGCTATGCATTCTCCCTTTTATTTTTCTATATCATTACATTTCATTTCATATGTGCGCTAGGTACTAGGTCTTGCATTTCATTTCATATAATTTCTATGGTTCATCGTACTGGAACCCATTTCACATTTATTTCATTGATTTCATATCACTTTCTTTTTCATTCATTCCTCATAGGAATTCATTTCATAATACCCAAGTACCCTTTCCATTTATCATTGCCTTTCATTCATTCTTTTTCCTCCTTCCTTATTTCTCTATATCATGTCATGAATATGGATATGTCAATATATGTTTCATGTCATGATATGTATGCGTAATGTCATAATTCCAAAATAAACATAACCAAGCATCATGATATCATAACACATATTATCCATTTCATTGGTCACTCATTCCATTAAACATTTCTTTCATATAGTATACAACTTAATTAGTCACAGTTTTATATTATTTCTATTTAATACATTCTTTAATATTAATATAAAATCACATAAGAATGCAAATATAATAATTACTATTTTTATGACTTAATTAAAAATCCATGATATTAAATTTCATACATCATTAACCACCATTTAATTTTCTCTATCATCTATGACATATCACAGATCAATTAATTTATAAAATTATAACATATGGAAACTTATACCTTATAATATTAATACTGCTTAACAACTTTCTTTACTGATCATTCTTCTAAAAATTAAATGCATGTTGTTCTGTATTGTTCTCTTCGTATAACTTATGCGCCTTATTATGTAATTATTCTTTCCTATATATAAAACCCATAACACATAATTAATATACTTAATGTCGTGTTTCATTATATGTATTAAAATAATTTACTATGCAAACTTTTTCACATATCATTAATATAATCATATAATAATGTGATTATTTCTTTTATTAAACTTCATCACTTTGCCATAAAAATCATATCATAATATATAATCATTAATTATAAACATATATTATTATTAATGATTAATTCCTATTACCATTAACTATGCACATTCATAGTCTAAGTATTATTATTATCTTTAAAAACTTAATCATCATAACATGCCATGACATCATAATAAATATGAAAGTCATTTTATGCATTGCTATAAATTATAATGTATGTCATAAGGAAATTATTTATTTATTTATATTTTTCCTTTTACTTAACTTTACTAAACCATAATCATAATAATAAAATAAAATAAAGGTAACATGTAATCACATGTTAAAAAAAATTAAGGTAAGTTTATTACTTACCTACCAATCCATTTATTAAAGAATCAACTAAAAAGCACAAACCTGGTTTTCTGTGCCTTTTTCATTTCCAGTGATCTGCATCAATTTTCCCTCTAAACCATTAAGAATACAAATTAACATTTTTCTTTACTTAACAACTTAATTTCATAATTAATCACTTATCCATAATACATGATATCATATACAACTTATATATATATATATATATATATATATATATATATATATCAAACCATTAATTCGTATGATAATTTAATCTACTTTTCGTACCCAAATACTTCTTAATAAACTTTGCATTATATAATAAAGTCTCTTTATATTATCATAACATTTTTTATTTATATCATTTATATACTCTATATTCTTAATATATTTCTTATCAACATCAAACTAATATTTAATAAAACAAATAAAAATATGAATTAATAAATAATTATATATATATATATATATATATATATATATATATATATATATATGTAGATCGTTTATTTATATCTTGAACATAAAATTTAACTTCTTATTTAAGTTGCATTCATATGCTTTTATTACTAGTTAATACAATTTATTATTATCTGTAAATTTCTATTTAATATGATCACCAAATTATATAACCTTTGAATATCTTACTTATGAATTACTTGATATCATCTTTACTTAGCTTAATTATTTCTTTAATATTTTAGTATATATATAATCATATAACAACTATTTTCTAAACTTAATTCGATTTAACTATATATATATATATATATATATATATATATATATATATATATATATATATCTTCATCATTCTTAATATAACATTCTATTTACGTTTGACCATATATATATATATATATATATTACATCTTTGAATGTTAATTATTTTTATTAAGTAAACCACAAGTCCTATACTTTTCCATTTAAATCTCATTACTCATATACATAAGTTAACACTTATAAGACACGTGACATTTCCCTTTTTTTTAGTTAATCACTATAATTTATTATATCTCATATCCTTAATTTATGTTCTTAATATAAGGTCTCATCTTACATTATAAATACTTCCAAAAATCTCATGTAATTATTCAATTAAATCTTATTTTATGGTTATATTTAAATCATGCACTATCTAAATTAATTAAGTATTTTTTTATTTTTATTTTTATTTTTATTTCAATGATTAAATATTATACTTAATCTTTCCTGTTATAACATTTAATAATTAGTTTAATAATCCTCTTATAACATTAATCATACTTAATTTTATAGTTCTATATTAATCCTATATATGAAAATTGTTGTATCTTCTATTCATTCCTCACTTAAAGTTTTCATTTTAATCATTATTCTTAAATCTTATATAAATTAACTTTTTACCATAAATTAATTACTTCTTTCAAAACTTCTACTAATACTTACTTAACTTAATTTATCAATCATTTAAACATTTATTTCTCTTTTGGCCGTATATACTCTTTTTCAAACACTTAACCATTACATAATGTTTAGTTATCCTTACTTAATTTATTATTTTATCCTTACTTATTTATTAGATACCATAGCTTATCTTATCTTTATGTTAATAATACCATTCCCTCTTTAATTAGTTGTCACATCCTCAAGTTTTATAGCATACAATACTAATGACTTGAGTGGTGAAAATTATTCCTTAAAAGATTAAAAATAGATGATATTACTGAATTACGAGAAAACATGCCTTTTAAGGTGATAATTTATAAATATATGATAATGATTAAAAATATTTATTAGGATTAAGGAAAGATGATAAGATGATTGTAGATTAAGTTGAATGTGAGAAATAAGTTTGATTGAATAAATGAGGTTGAATGATTAAAATACATGTATATCGAGGTCAAATAATTTATGTATGCATGAACATACATGTAAAGGAGGAATTAAGATAAATTATGATTTTTATTTGGAGAATGCATAATTTAATAATTATGTATGATTAGGGATCGTATAAATCAATTATACGAGTGAAAACATCGACGAGTAAATATTTATGTATGGAGATGTATTGATGGTTTGATATTGAACATATTAAATATTTTAAATATGCATGTCTAAGAGGGTATAGTTATTATAAGATTTATGATATAGAAAGGAAAATATAAAGGAATTTAGAATTCAATTATAATATCATAATGAGAAATGATGATAAGCATAATGTCACATAAGGCTAATTATTGTAATTATATTAAGAATGAATAATTATGAGGTCATAAAAAGGGAATAATGATGTCATAAACTTTATTATTGAATAAATGAATGAATAAGTAAGTATAAAATTGATATATGAGAATACTAATAAGAGATTAATTAGACATGTGATGGATATAGTTTAATTTAATTAAGAAATAAAAAAGTGATGTGGAAATTAAATTATTAATTTATTAATAAACATGTAAGATGTAAATTAAATAATATAAAATTTAATATGTGAAAATAAGGAAAATTAAATCTTATTTTATGGTCATATTTAATGCACTATCTAAATTAATTAAGTATTTATTTATTATTATTATTATTATTATTATTATTATTATTTATTTCAATCATTAAATATTATACTTAATCTTTTTTGTTATAACATTTAATAATTAGTTTAATAATCCTCTTATAACATTAATCATACTTAATTTTATAGTTCCATATTAATTCTATATATGAAAATTGGTGTATCTTCTATTCATTCCTCACTTAAAGTTTTCATTTTAATCATTATTCTTAAATCTTTTATAAATTAACTTTTTACCATAAATTAATTACTTCTTTAAAAACTTCTACTAATACTTACTTAACTTAACTTATCAATCATTTAAACATTTATTTCTCTTTTGGCCATATATACTCTTTTTCAAACACTTAACCATTACATAATGTTTATTTGTCCTTACTTAATTTATTATTTTGTCCTTACTTATTTATTAGATTGTTGACCCTTACTTTTCTCACTTGTGTAACTTCGGGTTTCTGTTGATTCGACTTGATTTTAGTCCCCGATATTGATCTCGATTATGCACATAGGCTTCTGTGTCTTCTTCTATGTATTCTGGTACACAAAACACTTCAGAACTGGTGGGGCCCACCACGGTGCCTGGCATGACCCGCCACTTATTCTGAGTGTTCTATACGTATTGAACACCCTTCCCTATTGCCTACATAAGGCAAATTGCTTGAAATGCAAAACATTGCATTTTTGGCCCTGGGTACTATTCATTATGAATAGTACACAGGTGGGGCCCACTAAATAGAAGCGGGGCCCGCAGCCCCCAATAACCTATTCTGTGTATTTTGTACTTACAGAATATATTTTCCAGTTGCCTTACGCAAGGCACAGCGCTTGGCATTGCAAATGCCACCTTCTGAGCCCACTACGTTGTGGGGCCCACCTAGGATATTAGAGGGGCCCGCAGCTTTTACTAGTCTATTCTGTGTATTCTGTACTTACAGAATACATTTCACACCTGCCTACGCGTGGTAGGATACATAGAATGCAAAATATTGCATTTTGAAGCTAGATCACTATTCATATGAATAGTATACAGGCGAGGCCCACTTTCCCCAACTAGTCTATTCTGTGTATTCTATACTTACAGAATACATTCCACTGCTGCCTTACACAAGGCATACCTCGTGGCATCCTAAATGCCACATTTCTAGGCTCACCATGCTGTAGGGCCCGTTAAACACTAGTAGGACCCGCTTCCCACTATAGTCCACTTTGATGTATTCTGTACACACAGAACGCATCCTATCTGTTGCCTTACTTGAGGCGAAATGCTTGGCATGCTATTTACCACTTTCCAGGCCCTTTTATGCTGTGGGGCCCACAAGGATACTATTCATCATGAATAGTACCCAGATGGGCCCATCGCCCGAATTCACCAATTTGAGTGTTCTTGACGCGTAGAACATATTTCCATTAGTGCCTACGCGAAGCACAACCCACGGCATCCCGTATGCCACATTTTGGCCTTAATGGACCTATTGGGCCCAAATTGAGCCCATTTAGCAAAACTCGATGTTCAGGGCTGAATTTGAGAAAACTTATAACTGCAAAGTTTCTCGAAATGTCGTTTGCACTTTCCTAGATATATGGCACATATTATGTTCCGCCCGTACGAGGTGGAGCGCATAGGTTAAAAACGCAACATGCGTAGCGCATAGCCCTATAGGCTACGCATGTTGCATAGTAAAGACGTTTGGTCGGGAGCCCTTTCAAGACCAAATTTGGAAAAAATTTCTTCTACAAAGTTGTTCCTTACGTTGAATAACGCTTATACGCTTCGGGGCACATCCCGGAAGTGACCACAGTGCACCCTATGCGAGGGTTTCCAAACAATATGCGTATGCATATTGACCTATGTGAGTAGCATATAGGTTATGTGCTATGCACATAGCCATATATGTGGCTCACATAGTTTTAAAAATTTTCAAATCCAGGCAAAATTTATAAAATTGTCACGCCCAAAATTTGCTCTATAAATATAGAGCTAGGGGTCATCTGAAAGGGATCCCAAATTTGCCTAAAAGGCAAGCCAAACTCTGTCAAAATCCTCCCAAAAATTAATTAAACACATAATTAATTTTTCTTAGGTAATTAGAGACAAATTGGCTCTAGTTAGGCTCCCAAAACACGTAAGGAAAAAAGATCTACGAAGGAAAGCCACTGCCTAGAGGTAATTCTTCTGATTTTTCTCATTTTCCTTTTGTTTTGTTTAATTTTCGAGACTATATGCTGCGCATATAGTCCTAAGTGCACCACATTTAGCACATGTGTGGCACACATAGGCCTATATGCTGCGCATATAGGCCTCGGTTTTCAAAGAAACTCGCATTTTTACTTTGGTTTTCTTCGGTTTTTTTTCCCGATCTGGCCATTTTAGGGTCATTCAAGGCCTTTCCATGCCTTGGGTGCCCTAGATTTGCCTTAAAACTTGCTGGATCTAAAATAATTTTAACTTTAAAATTATTTTCCACGATTTGGATGCAAATCCATGAGCAAAAACCCGATTTTGGGTCCGATCTACCTAGATCGGGGCCGGATCTAGGGTTTCTGTTGAAAAATTTTCGATTTTGCTTCGATTTTCAAAGCTATGTGCACCACATGTCCCTCATGTGTGGCGCACATAGATCCCGATTTTCACAGAAAAACCCTATTTCAACCCGAACTGCTTCGATTTTGAATTTTCCAGTGACTCCAGTAGCTTTTCCATGCACTTGGGGTTTTGGATCTGTCATAAATCATCCAGATCTACTTGATGTTAGCCTTAAAATTAATTATTTCAATTAATTGCTTAATTAATTGTTTGGTTCATCAAACCGAAGGCCGAAATGTGGTCAAAATGAGGTACTATCTTCATTAAAGTTGCTGGATTTTGTCTGTAGATTATTTCTGTACTGAAAGATTTCATTTTCTTGCAGATTCATCAACTATGTACGCCACATGTTGGCCTATGTGCGCCACACCTTATCTATGTGTGGCGCACATAGCCTGATGTGCGGCGCGCATAGTTCATGTTTTTCTAGAAAAACCATATTTTTAACCGTATTTTGCTGTATTTTTGACGTATCCAGTAGTATTTGATGCTTTACAGTGGCTCAAGTATTCTAGAAAAGTCATAAAATAATTACATTTAATTAATTTTGGCCTCAAAATTAATTTTTACGATAAAATGCAATTTTTGATCGTATAAATGTGATTTTTGAAAGGATTGGATTTTATTTGGTCGAGTCGCTTTCTCCAATAATTTTGATGTGATGTTAGCCCTCCCATTTAATTTTGCATGATCAAACAAAAATAATTTTGCTTAAAATTATTTTTATTAAAATGAATTTTCACGATCTGGCTCGTATTAATTCATGTAATTATTGCCTAATAATTGCTGGATTTTGACTCTTGGTTCATACTTTTAAATGGTATTGGACTAGTCAATTAAATCCAAAATTCATTTGCT
>CANYBF010161266.1:0-11631 GCA_948192965.1 Dalechampia spathulata | reverse complement strand
TAGTTTCTCAATTGAGTTGACTAGATAAGTCGGGTGGCGACTCCACACCATTTTCTCGACGCGATCTATCTAGGTCCTGTAGTATCTCAGGGATCTATACTTTCGAGAGCAAGCACCACGGCATTTCACGCCGAACAGCGTGCAGCACTCCCACGTCCGGGATGTGCTACTCTCACAACCACATTTTCGTACGCCCGTACGGATTACACACGTCCTCTTACCTCTTTCTGGCACGACCTGTAATCAATTCGGTACAACCGTACCTATGACCGTACGGTCGTACCAAATTTCAGTACACCCGTACGTGTCCTCATGAAGAAATTCTTCTTGTTTCCTCGTACGGTCGTACGCCTGGCAGGTACGCCCGTAAGCGATCTGAATTCCAAACGTCTGTGTCTCGTACGATCGTACAATTTGTCCATACGCCCGCACCAAATGTCAATTTTCAGTTCATTTTCGACTCGTATGGTCGTACGCGATACCCGTACGCCCGTACGCAACCCTGAAATCAGTTTAAAAACTCACTTTTTCAGTTTTCAACTCATTTTCACTCAGATTTCCTCTGAAAATTCCTCTCCCCTCCTCTCTAAATCACTCCCAACCTCTGGCAGTTTGCTTCCTCCTCTCACATTCATCTTTTTGGGTTTGTTTTCAATCTTTCAACTACATTTTCAATTCCTTTTCATTGTTTTATTGCTTTTTTCATTGCCTTTTTGAGATATTTTGCTTTTCTGAGTATTCTAGGCCTTTTTAGCTCTAGGTTCTTTAGAGTTTATTGCTTAGGATTATATTTTGAACCTTTGTGTTAAATTATATTGATTTTTACGCAGGTTTTGTTTTTGAGTTTTTGAACTTACGTCACATTTCTGCCAAAATTTCAAAAACCTCAGTTTTTCACTGTTTTATCCTTTTTTACTGATTTTTCACTATGTCTGATCCTACCCCGCGTGGTGGCTCTTCCTCACAGAGAGTCAAACGCACTATCCCTCCCGGCTCTTGCCCTCGTGGCACTTCTGCTGCTTCTGCTGAGAGGGCATCCATTCTGAGTGAGAAAGTCTTCTCTCACTCTCGATTTGCATGTCATCCTACTCTCCACGTTACCGGATTGGAGGATGACGTTCTTGGCTATTTAGCCAACATTCATTAGATAGATTTTACCTTCCTGTCCAATCAGTTCATCCAGTCTGTTTCTTTAGAGTTCCTACATACTTTTTTCCTTTCTACCTCCTACTCTTGTTCCTTCCATCTCTTTAGGAGACACTATACCCTCTCCCCCTTCTAACTTCAATGCCATTTTTGGCTTTCTTATAGAGGGCATTTCTAATGCCAAATCTGCAGTCTATGATTGCAATGCCTTCTGGAGTCAGATTGCACTCCCCACTGCCTTCCGGCCTTCTTGACAGAAGGCCTCCTGTCTTAAGTCTCCTGCCCTGTTCTACTGTCATCGGCTCATCTCCTATCTTATATTCGGGAGATCCAAGTCGAATGACACTATCACTGGCCCAGACCTCCTCTTTCTATACTGCATAGTCTCGGGCACACCTATCCAGTCTGGACGTTGGCTACAGACCTCCTTCCATGAGGTCGGCATCCATAAGATGCCTGGTAAGGCTATTATATTTGGTTCTATCATTCACCACATCTGCCAGCATCTCAGGGCCTTTCCACCTATTGCCCCCTCTTCAGGACCTAGCGGTCCTAACCTTGATCTTTCATTCATTGAGCATTCGATGCTCTTTGAACATACCGCTGCTGATGAGTACGTCCTGCATCCTGAGTATATTTCCCAACGTCTCGGACACCTTCAGTCATTGGGACTTCCCAATGACACTGTTTCTCTCTACGACCGGTGAGCTGTTGAGGTTCTCCGTCACCTGCAGGTTCCTCTACCTGACGACACACCTACCGAGTGGCGAGACCAGCCTGCTCCTCCCTCAGATGATGCTGCACGACAGACGGCACTTAGCCACAAGCGTCAGAGACATTTTACAGCTGGTTCTTCATCTGGCGCTACTCCTGACTCTTCTATCCCAGCTACTAGTGATTCTTCTGCTGGTGATCCTTCTGCTGGTGATCCTTCTGCTAGTGACCCATCTGCTGGTGCTACCCCTGTTGATGCCTCTTTAGCTCTTATCTCACAGCAGCTTGCTTCTATTATGGCTAGTCTCCAGCTTGTTACCCAGCAGAATGCTCAACTTACTGAGCAGTTCCATGCTCATGTCGCTGAGTTTCATAAGTTCCAGACCACTACCACCGTGACTCTTCATTCTATCAGTGTAGCGATAGATCCTTTTATTGTACCTCCACCGAGTCCCTCTCCTCCTCATGACCCTGAGTGATAATCTCTGTTTTGATGTTGTCAAAGGGGGAGATTTTTAGTTTATTATATGTTTAGGACTCTTGTGGTGTAGTTTGTTCAGTGTATGTTTATTTTTTGGATATTGTATCAGTTTCTATTGTGTATATATATGATGATGTTTATTCAGTTTATGTGTTTTTTTATGATTGATGATTGTATATATTTGCTTATCTCATCTCTGTGTACTTTGGTTGTTATTTGTTGCCTTGATTGTATTTTGTATTGTATGGTACATATTCCAAAATAAAGGGGGAGATTTCTAATATTTTAAATTTTTTAAAAACAAAATGTCTCTTGAATGTATTTTGCAAATTAAACTTAAATTGATTGCCAACATCAAAAAGGGGGAGAATGTTAGACCTTAGGTTTTGAGTGTTATGTCACGTGTGAGTCAATTTAAGTTATTTGCAATTTTTCAAGTGTTTTTGTATGTGGTACGGGCGTACCAACATTGGTACGAGCATACCAAGTCTTTGTTTGTTAGTGGTACGGTCAGACGGCTGGACGTACCAAGTGAGTATTATTCCATTGGTTTTTGTATGGGCGTACTATTGGTTGGTACGGTCGTACGTCAACTCGCAGGAATTTAGTTTATCAGTAAACTTGCTTCGGTACGGGCGTACCAATGGGTGGTACGACCGTACGCGAACTCGCAGGAAAATTTGTTTATCAGGAAACTTGAGTTGGTACAGGCGTACCAAGTGATGGTACAGCCATATCACAGTTCCCTCCCATTTTCCAACGGCTAGTTTTAAATCCGTACGGGTGTACAAATACTATACGACCATACGCGACTTAGAAATTAGGTTTTAAAGTCTGAGAAACGGCTAGTTTCATAGACACAACTTTTATACTTTCTTTGCTAACGAAAATACACTTGCAGAGCATCCGTTTTTAAGCTATTCTCACCTGTTACAAGTAAGTTTCAAGCTTGATTCTTCATTTGCTCTTTGTGTATAATTGCAATCATTGTGGGATTGGTGTGAGATTAATCCATTGGGGATTATTGTGTATTTGAGTTGTTTGTAAGGATTAAGATTGTAAAGGTTAGAGTGTAAGCCTTGAAAACACTGGGGATTGGATTCATTTGTGAATCCTTTGTGGTAATAGATTGGATTTTAGTGGAACCCTAAGTTGAGACTTAGGAGAAAGTGGACGTAGGCAAGAGTTAGCCGAACCACTATAAATCGCACGTGTTACTAGCGCTTCTTGGAATTTTAATATTAATTAACATATAATTATTATTAATTATTAATATATAAATCATATAATATTTAATAAAAATTCATATTTTATATTTCTTAATCCAATTAAAAATAATTAAATATTTAAATTACTATTTTAAATATTTAATCATTTTAAATTAGATTTGAAATCCTTGCGGAATTGGCAACACACACTTTATAGTGATTTGGCACAACTCTTTGCTTATGTCCACTTCTCTTAAGTCTTCCACTTAAGGTTCCACTAATCACAATCAATCAATACAATAAAGGGTTCCTCAATTGAATTTTAACCCCAATATTTTCAGGCTCACACTCAAACCATTACAAACTCATAACAATTAAACTCTCAAATACAACTTAATGCTCCAAGCATTAATCTCACACCAACATACAATTATAAAACTTAATTCTTAAGTTATAGGAATACAATACAAGAGAGTTTATAATGTTAGAATCATAATACAACAAGTAAACTTACTTGCTATTGAAGTTCAAAGCTCAAAAGAATCTTTTCTCTGCAAAACTAGCTGTTAGATTTGAAATATACAATGTGTCTTATGAAAATAAAACCGTTAGAAAGGGTTTAAAGCCTTTCTAAAAAATCGCATATAACCGTACCAGACATGGTACGCCCGTAACGATTTAAAAATATCAGTTTAACAAAACGCGGTAAGTTTGGTATGCCTGTACCAAACAATATTACTGATACGTAAAATTTCTACGAGCAACTGTATGGTTTTACCATCCATTGTTACGCCTGTACCATCTATTGGTACATTCATACCAAGAGGAATTTTCTAATACATAAAATTTCCTGTGAGCAATGGTACACCCGTACCAAGCTTTGAGTAAAAGATAAAATCATACAGTATACAATAAACACAAATGATATGTCCGTATCAAAACCAGTGCGCTTGTACCAAACACAAAAAATTGATTTTAAATTGTCAATAACTTAAATTGATTCACATAAAACAAACACAGCAAAATTATGGATCTAACAAGATTTGATAACATAATTTAAATTAGCTTAATTTTTAATTAAGTTAAAAATAATTAAAAGTTATAATTTATTTTTCTAAATTAATATGTTAATTATTTATATTTTAAAATTTTTTAATATATTAAATTAAATAGATAATATTAAAAATTTAAGAATATCTATTGCCTTTTCCTTCATGGAATGGTCAAAGCATACAAACTGCAGGAAAAATGGATCTCACAAGCTCCGTGTAACTTTAAATTCACAGAAAAGTGAAATCTGTTACGAAAAAAGAATTAGACCAAACCAATTGCAAAATGTTGGGTGGTGGTTGGGATTAAAAAAAATATCCAAAATAAACTCAATTTAAACTAAAGGCTTTTTAATATGAAGAATAATATAAATAAATTAAACTGATTTAAATATATTTAATGAAACTCGTTTAATAAATAAATTGAATTCAATTTATCAAATTTTGAAAAAAAAAATCAAGCTTAAACTAATTTAATAATAAAGAAGATATATTTGAGCATGTAAAGCTTGACTGGTTTATAATAATATATTACAAGCTTGGATTAAGATTGAAATTAATTAATTTAAAAGCATATATGTATACGAGGAATGGACATGTTGGTTAACATTCAAGATATTGTCTTCCTGGTCTGGTGAGTTAGGAAAATCTTGTTGGAAATATATGTTGGAGCTACAATTATAATATAATATAAGATTTCTTGACAGAGAATGATATTTAGACAAGCACAAATAGAAACTTCTTCTGCTACAGATGTTCATTATTTAATATTCAAATAATAACAATAATAAGATCAGCAGCATGTGTTCATGGTCCCAACTATAAATTTCAGCAATCTCTGACCATTCATTCATTGAATATTCAAATTTATCATACGGTAAAAGAAAATTAACAGTGGAAATTCTAACATCACTCGACTAAAGTCTCAATCTTTGTGCTATGATTCTTTCGTTTTCATTGATGAATGACATGAAGCCAACTGGTAGCAGGAAGCTACTGTCATAAATCCAAACATGGCCAAGTACCGTAACAATGGCTGCTCATGAACACAAACGGAAGGAAGGAAAAGAAAAGAAGAAATTAAAACAAACTCTACAGTTACAGATCGAGCGGAAGAAACCCAGTTATTGGCTCAAAGAAAAAATCTTAAAAGAAGCCTACCTAGATGGAACCAAGAACAATCTCAAACAAGACAGATGAAATTCTTGCATATAATTGGCAAATTTGTCTTTAGTGAAATTCTTTTGACATTATTGAGAAGCAGTAGGGTTTTGATCGTCTCCACTTTCACTTCCTTGTTGCTGATGCTGGGGCTCTAAATTCACGCCCAATCCGACCCTATTATTAGTAGAATTACTGTTATAAGCATTAACACAGCCTAGCAATCCCATGTTACTCTCCGCAGCTTGCTGTTGTACGATCATTGACCCGAGTTGAACTGGGTTTAATCTTCCGCCACCTCCCGGGAAATTCAATCTTTGCATAGATGTTACTCCAGCTGCCGGAAACGTCCACATCTGGGCCTCCGGTACGGCTGCTGGGGTGGTAGCTCCACCACCTACGGGTAGCATCCAAATTGCATTCCCTCCATTAACTGCCCACATGGCGGCTGGTGTTGCGAGAATGTTCGATGATCTGACTGCGCCTAATTCTTGATTTTCTTGAAGTGTTACGGATGCTCCGCCGCCTGTTGCCACTGCTGGCTTGTTGGAACTTGTTTCCATTGGCTGATGATGGTGGTGATGATGATCATTTGAAGTTGCATCTTGGCGTGGCGTTATGGTTGTCGTCGATGTTTCTTTGAAAAGATCTTCTCTGAATGTTTTTCTCATGAAATTATTCTCATCAGAAACAAGATTAGAAGGATGATAAAGCTGATGATGAAATCCTAACATTGCAGTGTTTGAACCCCAAAGTCTTCGACTTTCGCTTCCATTATTGATATTATTAGGATCATAAAATGCTAAGCCACCATGGAAAGAAAGTGGAGCTGATTTCGACGGTGGAGCTGAAATGGTGGCACCACTACTACGTAAGGAGACATTTAATGTAGAGAAATTAGCCGGAATTGTACCAGTTCCAGTAGCTGCTATAATAGCTGGTTCGGCTTGTTGCAACAGCCACTCGATGGTTTCTCCATCGGATTTATGGCCTAATTCTCTTGTCAACTGGAAAACTCTTGCAGCACATAACGCAGGCATACGGATACGCCGGCCGCGGCCATCCACCTTGGTATGACGGTCCTTGGAAGGTTTCTTGGTAGTATTGGTGGGCTTGTTAGTAGTGACGGCGAGAGCTGAATTATTGGAAATAGAAGCTGAAGTGGGTGGTACTACGACTCCACCCTGGCTAGAAATGGAGCCCGTGAATGGGCCCGGAGCAGAAGGTGGTGGCGTGGAGGCGGTGGTGGTGGCCGCGGCGGGGGACCCATGTGGTTGCGATGATTGATCATCAGTTGGAACTAACTGCAGTGAAGCGGGGGATTCCTGTTTTTGGGCCTGATGGTGGTGGGGATGATGATGAAGATGATGATGAGGATGATGGTGATGGTGATGATCCTTGTTGGTATTGGGTTGATTGTGGATTTTAGAGTCCATTAATACCATCTGGGTATCAACCAAAAAATCTTGTTTTATGGTTCTTTTCTTCCTTTCTTCAAACCTGCTCCTTTTTTTTTGGTGTTTAATACAGAAAAATCAACCAAAATTCTGTACTTTTTTCTCCAAATGTTGATCGAAACACATGTGGGTTATGGACCTCATGTTTCCTTGTTCTTCAAGTCAGTCCACACAACCCACCATTCCAAATATAATTAATAATGAAATAACAATAATTACATGTCTGAAAAAAAAACACAATAAATTAAACCAGGATGGAATAAGAAGAAAAAGAGATAATAGGGAGTGATTGATGGGGGAGGAGTAGGTGAGAGGATGGCCAATAAAGCTAAAAGTAGGGAGTCTATGCCTGGCCCTGCAATTTGCAGTCTTTGCCCCCACTTGTGGGGTCTTTTCTCTTCAGAGAATGTTAATTACTTCTCTCTTCATTTCCTCCTTTTCTAAACCTATTTTCTTATTTTTAACTTTACTTTTCATTCTTCAGAGAGATGGAATTCAAGAGATGTTTATATGATTACCCACTCCATTTACAGCTGATTATCTTTTTTTTTATACAATAAGCTTTATTTATTTTATTATTCTACTTTTTTATTTATTTTTATTCATCAATATTTTATCTTTGCTGCTGTAAATCATTTTTAATTAATATTAATCAATTATGTATCATCTTATTACTATCATCATTTGCATAATAATAATCAACATTGATTAATAATATTATCAACCTTATTAATTATCAATAATATTGAATGAATTCAAACAACATATCACATTTGATACTTATTTAAGATTATCACTAATGATTAGTAGTTGTCAATGATAATATAAAATATTATTTTATTCTATAAAATTTTTAAATATATATTATTAATTATATATTTTAAAATATATACACTTAATGGTTATAGAAATTTGATAAATATCTTATATAATTCAAAGTATTTATAAAAATATAAAATATATAGATATTAAATATTTAAAAAATTTAATTTGATAAAATTTTTGATAATATAATATTCAGAAAATATACATGTTTTATTCTCCAATTTTATAAGTAAATAAAATGTTTTAGAAAATATATATTTTTACAAAATATATTATTATGCAGAACTCAAACTAAACAAAACTTTAGTATCATTTCATGCGAGTAAAATTTCAAGAGTGCTATTTTACCAGTTATACCTAATTACTATTTTATGTTTAAAATATATAAATAAAATTTATATATTTTATATTTTTATGTTAAGTGTACTCATTAGTATGATTTTTATATTTTAAAAATACTAAATATTATCAAATGAGATTGAATACTTTATATTTATATACGAAAGTCAAATAAACAATTTTGGCAAGTATAAAAGATGCCATCAATAATTGAAATGAATAAAACTAACCATCTTAACTAGTATCAAATATATATATATATATATATAAAATAGAGATTTAAGAATGATATGTCCTATTTTAAAGAAATTTAAGGAATCAATTGATACATCTCTAAACATGAAACACAATAAAATCAATTCCCAAAATTGAAGATATATTTTTCAAAAATTAATAGATAAGTATATCTTTTAATGATTATAATATTTAATTAAAAAATTAATTTTTTAATGAATTAACGTAATTTAGTTTCTAGTTCATTATTTTGAGGTGGGAAGAAAAATGAATAATTACAGCTATACTATGTTAAGTTAGATTGTGAAGGGAAAAGCAAAAGGCTTGTTAGTATGCAAAGTTGAAAAGTAAGACATTTGGTAGAGATTTCCTTTTCGAAAATCAATTACAACGCCCTTTCAAAAAAGATAAAAGTCCTTTTGGTATGAAATGTTGAAAATACGAGAATATCAAAATCATTAATTTCCAATAATAATAATAAAGTAATTATAGTCTCGTAGTTGGCTTTTACAGGTTTCATAATCTTAATAAAATACATGATAATGTTCTTACATTTTGCTTTAGATAACTTCATAGTCTTCGCAATGTTAGCTAACAATTAGTCAATTATAAAAATTATAATTTATTAGTGAATTTTCAGTTTGATTTAATTAGGATATATATAGTAATTATTAATATTCAATTCAGTACATTTTAGTTTTCTATTTATCAATGTTTAATATTGTATTTGACTAAGAAGCAAAATGTTAATTTGTGTTTATTTTAAAAGTTAACAAAATAAAAAAATGTGTATTTTAATTAAATATTACCATTATGTTAGACCCTAGGTTTTGATGTTCGAGTCACGTGTGAGTCAATTTAAGTTATTTGCAAGTTTTTAATAGTGTTTTGTGACTAGTATGGGTATACTGGTTTTGGTACGGACGTACCAAATCACTTAGTTGAGTGGGACGGTCATACAGTTGACCGTATCTAGTTAGAACTGTTGTATTGAGTTTGGTACGACCGTACTATTGGGTGGTACGGCCGTACGCGAGCTTGTAAGAAAAGTGTTTGTCAGGAAACTTGGTTTGGTACGACCGTACCACATTTCCCTCTCATTTTCTAACGGTAAAATTTGAATCCGTACCTGCGTACATGTTTGGTACGGCTGTACGTGACTTAATTGAAAGGTTTTAAACCTTTTCAAACGGCTATTTTGTTAATGCAATTTTTCATATCTTTTATTCTAACAGCTAATTCTTGCAGAGCAACTTCCTTTGAACCTTCATTATCAATTGCAAGTAAGTTAAGCTTGTATTTGTGTATTAAACTATCAAATACTCTTTTTTATTGTATTCCCACAACCTAGGTATTAGGTTTTGTATTTGTAGGATTGGTGTGTGATTAATCCGTGGGGATTAAGTTGTATTTGAGAGCTTGTGAGGATAGTTCTTGTAAAGGTTTGAGTGTGAGCCTAAAAACACTAAGGTTATTGGATTCATTTATGGAATCCATTGTGTAAATTGATTGAAAATTAGTGAAACCCTAAGTTCAGACTTAGGAGAAAGTGGACGTAGGCAAGAGTTTAGCCAAACCACTATAAATCGCACGTATTGCCTTTCCGCAAGAGGATTTTCATTTGGTATCAGAGAATTTGGTGCTCATTACAGAGAAGAAGTAACATTCTTGAGCTAAAGATCCTATGGCAACAAGTGAGAGTCAATCATTTACAAGACCCCTATACTTCGATGGAACGGACTATCCGTACTGGAAGCACCAAATGGAAGTTTTCTTGGACAACAATGGAATTGAGATGTACGACTTAATGGTGAAAGAGTACTTACCTCCAACAATCACAATTGATGACATTGTTTCTCTTAAGGATAGGGACGATTGGACAACAGAAGAATTGAATGCAAACTTCTGGAACAAAAAGACAATGAACATACTATATTGTGCCATAAGTCGTGAAGAATTTGGTCGAGTATCGCATTGTGTCACGGCAAGGCAAGTGTGGACTGCATTGGAGACTCACCACAAAGGAACCAATCAAGTTCGAAACAAGAAGATTCAATTGCTGACATATCAATATGAGTTGTTCAAAATGAAGGCAGATGAGTCAATTTCTGAAATGTACAATAGACTCATGGTGATCACAAATGGCTTAATGAAGCTTGGCAAGATGTATCAAAAGGAAGATATCAACAACATAATCTTGCAGGTGTTGCCTAAGAAAGATTAGGAGGCTAGAGTAACATCCATCGAAGAAGCAAATGACTTATCAGTATTATCAATTGATGTGCTTCTCGGGAAGCTTCTTACACATGAGATTACCCTTAAGTAAGGGGTAGAGAAGATAAGCAGAGAGGAATCACACTTAAGGCTTCAAAAGAAGAAGATACCTCTTCCACAAGCGAAGGGGACCTTAAAGATGAAGTAGCTCTCCTTTCCAAACATGTGAAGTGTCACATCTTTTCACTGCGACATGCTCCCATAAAATAATTAATAATCTTCAATACATGGAAACCATTAATTACTCTACAAGGGATTCATATGAATTTTTTTTTATTTAAGTTTGTGTTGATGTTTACTTGTTTTTTTTTATGCGCCATTCTAAGTATTGCGGAAGTCTTAGTCCCTGTGTTATTTATTTTACATTTACTGCCTTAAAGATTAATTTAATTTAATTAATCAATTTACTTTACTCTTATCTAAGTCCTTATCCTCTGAGTGCTTCTGCTGAATTAGTCCTTTGGGAATCCAAGCTCGCCATCATTCGCTAACCTGCGTTCATCAAATGACGAACGCTGAGTATAAAACTCAGTGGTGCTTAAACACATATTATATGAAAATATAATCGTTTATATCACATATATGAAATAGGTTATATAAATCAGAACATCATAGTATCAGTGGATGTTATCGTATAATCATCTCAATAATGTTGTTTATTAGCATAAACTCTTTCAACTATTTTTCCATAGCCTCTATTTATTAATTATGTCTATTGCATTAGTTTAATCATGATTTATTAT
>CANYBF010161206.1:0-13486 GCA_948192965.1 Dalechampia spathulata | reverse complement strand
GCTCCACTCGCTCACTCCGCTCCGCTCCGACATCTGCCCCTTATACCAGTATAAGGGCTATTCCTAACATCATGCATACCCAATCATAAACACAAAGCCGTCCCTCATCCAACCGAGAAGACATGCTTCCCAACGAGGTGACGTCACACATATAAGCATATACACGCATACATATCAATACATCCACACGTATACATCAACCCATCATCATATGCACATATGCATTTATATATATACATGATACATTCACATAGAGCCCTAGACACGTGTACACACTTAACTCCTAGGGTCTCTAACGTGGGTGTAACAAAATCAATCGATGCATACAAACAATATTAACAGTGATAACATCATTGAAACCAAACAAAATAACACTTTCAATCAATTTAAAATAAATAAAAAGTAAAAGAACACACCTTGTATCTGACTTTTTAGGTTTTTTTAAAGACCCAATATGAACCAATTCACTTCTTAAAGCTCTCTTCCTTAAAATCGGGTGTTTGATTATGTAAAGAGATAAAAGCCAAACATTATCCCTATCATTTTACCCGTAGAACCTGCTTTCTTGATTTTAGAACTAGCAACATTCTTTTTTCCCATCGTAATCTTTTAAGAATACAAAAAATGAACTGTTCGAAGTAAAGAAAGTGAAGAAGATGGGAGACAAAAAAGGGAAAAAATCATCGATTACACCAGTGAGATAATGAGGCACGGGTTAGAGAAGAAGAGAAATTCGTACGATAATGAGAGGTTGGTATTTTTGAAAAAAAATTGAGAATGTTGTATGTGTGAAAGAAATTGGGGAATGATAAAAGAAAGATTTTATAGGCTGGATTTTCTGAAAATCCAATTACAAAATTTGGGTAATCCCATAATTATCCCAATTTTGAATATGTAAAATGTTAGTTGGTCGAACATGGTGAGACAAGACCGAAATGTCACCGCAAGAAAAGTCCATTTTGGGCAAAGATGACATCGAAGGGGCTGAGGAATGGTAGGGGACGCTGAGATCTAGCCTGTCACTCTCTAACCACACACATTTCTGAAGTGAGGGCCAATGACGTTCACCCACTTAGGGCTCAGCCCAAGAAAAATGCCCATATTGTTTCATATTTACTAAAAAATTTTCAGAAATATCTATGTGTTTATTTGATGTCATTCCACCTATTTTATGGGACAGAAATGACCCATCATCTTAGCCTAGATCTTCTTCACTAAATGCTATGTTAATGTTCAGAATTTTAAGTATTGAACTTAGAGACAGAGGACATGGTCATCTCAACTATTAGACCCAGGATTATAACGTTATGAATGAACAGATTCAACCAGCAGGAACATATATATATATATATATATCTTTTATTTATAATAGATCGATTCAATACATATATGAAGATATGAATCAAATTTATATAAATATAAATATATTTTATATGTGTACAATATGTGAATACATATATACATATAAACTGAAAAAAATTATATATATACTAGTTCTTGTATTTGATTCATTGGAACATTTTATTATTTAATATTTTTAACATTTTAAGCATAAAGTTCTTCTTTATGAAAATAATTTTTGCATTATACTAAATTTGTTAATTTGGCAGCATTAATATTTATTTTATACATAGTTTAATCTCTAATTTAAACATTTTAAAAACTTACGCTAAATTATCAAAATATATACTTTTTTTAATTTTCAATGAAATTAATAATAAAATTTTAAATATATTTTTGATATTCATGATATATGATTGAATATCAAACAAATTATGAAATAATAATTAGTTTATTCTTAGTTTAATTAATTAATTATTCTCTCAACCTTTTCTTAGCGAATATCATGATATGCATTTGCGCAAAATATCAAATTATCATTTACAATTCAAAATAAGAATAAACACATAGTGGTTAGTATTAATATAAAATTATTATCAAATAATAATAATAATAATAGTCATAGATCTTGTTTAGCATTAAAAATAATATACAATCAAAACAACTAACATATCTCATAAAAGAATAATAAATTCAATTTTTAAAACTAAAGTCTCCAATCAAGATGAAAAGTTAATTTTACATTTCCATTAATAAGTACTGAATGGATTTTGATTGAGATTCGAAATCCGAAATCATTTTCAGAAAATTCTAACTATGGATTATTCAATCAACAAAAAAAATTTGATATGCATAAGAAAATTATATCTAGATCGTATTTATATATTAATAAGAAAAATTATATAAATGTTATATTTTTATGAACACTTCCCTAGCACAAGAATCTTTCAAAATAATTGGCCAACTTCACTAACCAACCAACCATAGTTTCAACCTCTTGAATGGCTAAATATATGGCTTAGAAATATTCAATGCAAACCACTACTTCATGGCCTAAACATAGCACATGCAAAGCCATTTCTTCCCTATAAAACCTTTATCATGCAACCAATATTTTTCAGGCTGCAGGCAAATAAACTCTACCAACAGGCAGATTCAGTGAACATCTTTCGATAAAATTTTCGAAGCATTTTCCTCGATCTGCCTAAAAATGGAAATGAAGAAGGTTGCATGTGCTATCATTTTGGCTGCCGCCTCCGTGAGCGCAGTGATGGCCGAGGAGGCTCCTGCCGCGACTCCTACAGCGACACCAACAAATGCTGCATCTATTAGCTTGCCTCTTGTTGGGTCATTGGTCGGTGCTTCCCTTGCATCATTCATTGCCCTCTACCATGAATAAATTCTAAAAAAATGAAAAATGAAAGGAGAAGGAGAGCAAAATGAAGAAAAAGAAGAAGAAAAAAAGAGAGATATTCTAAGCATCTGTATTAGAATATCTTATTGAAAAAGATTTTGTTATTTGTTCAGAAGAGAGTCATATATCTCTTCTTCTCGTTGGGTTGTTTGTTTCATATGTTGTTGAACATAAGATACATTGGAATAAAATGCCTTTTAATTAAGGTTATCATATTGACTTTTTAATCTTTTTAAGCATTTATTCACATTGTTTTATGAATAATGATTAATATTTAAATTTTAACTTAAACATTATTACGTTTGGATTTGGAATATAATAAGTTTTTGTTTATTTAGGCTATTTTGTCACAGTAATATGAGTATGAATGTTGTTTGAATGGATGGGTTAAAGGTCTATTTGGAATTGTTGTTCCTAAACAGTTGAATCTGGACCTGTGGTTGAATAGAATCGATTTACTATTCAATAAAGATATATGAAACTGATGTTATTGAATAGTCCTTTGTTTGATTGAAATTGCCATTTCAAGTTCTATTTCAATTAAAAATAAAAAAGACCAAGAAAATCAATTAAAGACAGATTTCATTGTGCATGAAAATTTAATATTTTACATTTTGAATCAAAAGTTTTAACTTAAAAGATTAAAATTGTGATCATGATCGATTTTATTGTTAATTAATAAAAAAACCTAAATTAGTCGTACATCATGTTGATTTTGAAATGCATAAGAAAATAATACTAATATGATTTAATAGAATCTAATAATATTTCATGATTATCGAAGAATTTCAACAATGTACTGAAACTATAACATTCTTTACAATTGGTTTAGTCCATTCTTATCCCTTCAATTTGTTATAATTTTTCATTTTAACACTTCAAGTTTTATATTTGTAATTTTGACACCTTAACTTAACATATAATATATATATATACCTTCAAATAAATTTAATACATGTGTAACCCCTTAAAATTGTTATAATTTTCATTTCTAACACTTGATTTTCAACTTTTATCATGTTAAGACTTGAACTTGCTTTAAAAAAAAATGTAGACACCTTTATATTAATATGGTAGGCATATGCATTACACACATCCTATAGTGTGTGAAATCATCCAAACTTGAATATAATTTTTTATTTTATCCTATATTTATCATAATATTTTAGTTTGATATTTGAATTTTAATTTTTATATTTAGATAACTTGACTTATTTAAGATGTAACATACAAACATTTTTATTTTTTAAAAATTAATAAGTTTATTAAATTTTTTTATTTTGAAGAATTTTAAAACTCTAGGATCTTATATTGATAATTATATATATATATATATATATATATATATATATACATATATTATTTATACAACTATAAAATATGTAAATTATATTTTTATAGTCATTGGGCCTCATTAAAATGAGCAAAAATCTAAAATTTATAATATTAAAATATTTATTAATAAAAGAAATAAAAATTTTAGTAAAATAAATGAAAAAGTTTGATCAACAGGTACTTTAATAAAAATTGGCATATATAAAGAATTAAATGAAAATTCTTCATGGATAGAAGGGAAAAATTGATAAGAAAGAATAAATTTATGGGTAAATGAAACTTCATTCATTCATGTGCTACATACATCTTGAACAAAAATGAAAAAAATATTTAAAGACACCTATATGTTATAGTTTAAGTTAAGATATCAAAATAGTAAAGTTGAAAGTTGAAGTGTCAAAATAAAAATCATAACAAATTCAAGAGGTTATATAGTTAAGTCTATTTGAAAGTGTCTATATGTTATGTTTTAAGTAAGTTAAGATATCAAAATAATAAATATAAAAATTAAGGTGTCAAATTGAAAAATTATGACAAGTTCAAAGGGTTATGCATATGGTAAGCCTTTACAATTTTATAAGCTAATATCCTATTAGATAAATAGTTGTGATTATTTAAATTTATTGATGCTATCTTTGTAATAAATATTTTATAAAAATTACTATTATGTTTTGTAAAAATGGAGTTGGAGAAAAAGTAGCTCATTAAAATTAAATTTCTTTTTTTAACTAAATCCTATTTCAACATACTTTTTCATCTAATCTATTTTTTAAACAAACAACATCAAATATGATCTAACTTCATATTTTAAATTTAAATATCTTTTAATAGTTAAGGCAAATAAAGATCAAATATATTATGGTTATTCATTTTTAGGTTTAAAGAACCTTTTAAATATTTTTTTTATTATGTATCTCTTTAAGAGAGTGACACTTATCTCTTTAAGATATATATTTCTTATATTTAAATTAGCACAATATGCAAAATAAAAAAATTCCTATATACTTCTACCTTCATTTAATATCATATTTATTTAGAGTGAGTAAGAACAAAAAAAATAGAAGTATACTTTGAAGGAAAAAAGTCACCACCACCATTATAAAGTGATTATTACATTAAGAAAGCTTGAGTCAGAGAGGAAACAGTAATGCATAAGGCTCTTAATCCAATTATGTCATTTAGAGATAAGCTCCTTCAAGTAACTAGCAGCTCTAAAGTTCACTTCTTTGAGTAGTAGTTAGAAATTCACATTACTAGTGTAGACATAACAATTTCTCGTAAGGTCTCATGTCTACTATAACTTTCTCATAAAGATTGAAGGATCAATTGACCAAGCCATGAAAAAAAGTTATGATTATCAAAATCCTTGGTTGTATTAGATACAAAACCCTTATCACTCAACTAGATATTTTACAAGGATTATTTTCTAGGTTCAAAGTCATTGATCTAAAGAATAATTACTTCTTGGTTTGATTCAAATATGAAGATGATAAAATTCATGTTTCAATGTAAGGGCTATAGATTACCTTAGGGTGCTATCTCCATATCTAATCTTATTTGCCTGATTTGATTATTTTGAGAAGAAAATTATGTCAATTACAACTTGGGTTAGGCTTCCAATAATGACCATTCACCATTATAATAAAATAGTGTTATGATTAATTAGGTAAATGATCGATGTGGTTATTAAAGTATACTATAATATAGAAGGGAGATATAAAGATAAAAATTTGGTAAAATTGCTATAAGATGCAAAGAGAAAATATGGTTTCTTTATGGCTGTTAGGAAAATATTAGTAAAGAATAACCAAAGAGAAGGATTTTGAGACTCAACACCATAACTAGTGGTTGATAAAGTGAATTGGGAAGATGTTGAAAATCCTAAGATAAAGGTAAACAACTATCTTACTAATAGTCAATGGATGCTTTTAATGAGATGAGGAAAAATAAGGAAAGATAAGGAAGAGAATCAAAATAGAGGTATTGAAAAGAGATAAATTGAGAAGAGCTTTTGAGGTTTCTGTTTTAAGATATTAGAGGATTTGGTGATTATGAAGAAAGTTGAAAGCTTTAAAGCTAATGATAATAAGGACATTTATGATTTTCCTAATATCATAAACATGTCTTATAAGTGCCATCAGCTAAAAAGGAAAAAGAAAAAAGAAAAAAGGAAAAAGGAAAAGCCTTTATTACAGGGACCCCAAATTATGCCCATACCTGCTACCCATATGGTTGGTTACACATAAGATTCCTATCACTATACATGCAAAGGAATAAGCACATAGTCTTGTACTGTTAACCAATGGAGAAATAAGTAGTAGGTCATTTTGGACCTTAATAAGCATTCAATGTCACACTTGATTAATGAAAACATGATTCTATAGAATGATTAATAAAAACTATATAATTAAGAATTCATTACTCACTCTACAAAGGATTTATAAATTTTTTTTATATTAATAGAATATATTTGGTTTGTATTTATAGTTATTAATTTTATTACTTATGACTTTTGATGTTATATAAACATAAAATATTTTACTGCTCATAAACTGTACAATGATAGTTGCATAATAAAAACATATACCAGGAATACATTATATTATCCAACGCATGTTTTCGAAGATTGTACAAAACTTAGAGTATCCTGACTATGTTAATGCTTTACTGATTTGGATGCCCCTCTAAACTACTCTAACCTACATTCATTAAAGGATACACGCTGAGTATAAAACTCAATGGTATCTAATAATAATTATACTATGAATAAAATTATATTAAATTTTTATAATAAATATAAATAATTAATAAAATAATTAAATAAATAAACACAATAATTCATCATAACAAAACATAGCAACTAATAAAATTATGTAATAAATCATGAATTATCATTATAAAAATTCTTTATGATTGACTCTATATACCATTTGTTATTTTCATAGATCGACCATATTATCGCTCTATATATGAAAAGAATAATAATAATATATGTTTTATATTAATGAATGCAAATGTGAATTACATTCTCTTTTTTTGTAGCAATGATATTTTATATGATAATGAATACAATTATGAATTGTATTCCTCTATTCTCTGTAATTTCACCATTCTCTGTGATCATGTTAGTCTCTATATCTAATTATGCACAATCTATAATGGGTATATTTTAATTATTTATTTTTCTAGTATCTTTGTATTTTTTATATTCTCTATATTTGTATCTATTTATCATCGATATATAAATATACTAGCACTACTCTTATTCCACCTTTTATATATATATATATATATATATATGTAATTGTATCTCCCATATTCCTCCCAAATGTCATGCTAATGATGTATGATGCATGACTTATGTCTTTATGATGTATGCATTTACATAATGTTGAATTAACTAAGGAACGATAACATCTTAAGATATATTTATTTATTTCATAAATAAAAAAAATAAAAAATACATAAATAAATATTAATTAAGTATATACACTATTAGTTAATAATATGCTTGCAATTAACAAGCCTATATTCTTTACCTATGAATTTTATTTATATGTAATTAATATTGGATACAAACTTGTTTTTATTTTGCCTTTATCCATATGTGAAATAGCAGTTGTAACCCTTCTATTTTCCTCACTTGTTATACATGAATAGTGTAAATATTTATATTCATATGTATAATATATATACACCCAATGTTATCTCTTTATTACCATTAAACTTTGAGTTTCAAATGTTAAATTTTCATGTTAAATCATCCAATTGGTTATATTATTAACCATACAAGTAAGTAGTAGGCACTTGTTGTTTATTCTATTTAATTGACTTAATTAATATATTTAGTTCTTCCACGACAGTTAGTACATTTATGCTAAATAATCATACATTAATTACATGATCCAAATTTTGTAAATAAATTAAGTGCATTAACTTCATACATAGGTTATATCATATGTATAAATACATACTTTTAGTTAATCTTTAGGATGAACTAATTACAAAATCTGATTGCAAAGTTAATATATACTCATATGGCATGCTAGTATACAACAATATTTATACTTTCTAGAGATCAACACATTCATTGAATCCATTTAACACCATGAGAGGAAGGTGTTAAATGGTTAACTAAATTAAAAGAATATATAGCTTGACATATTACTTTGGCTCCATAATCCACTCAAATTTGCATTACACGTTATCATTTGCATAATTACAATTTCATGCGATCCATTAAGGTTTTCTATTTATACATAAGCAAATCTTGGGCGTAAGTCTCATATTAAGAGACATAATCACTCCACCCATATACCAAGGTAGTTGATAATATATCACCCTCTTCCTTCTAATCGGTAGCTCTCTCCAATGCTTACCTACTTCAGAATTTTAAGTAAATGAAACTTAGGAATTATAAGTGGATAACTTAAGACTCAGGTTATATAAATATGTAATTACATATAATAATTAATTACAATTAATTAACATTTCATGTATTCAAGCATAATGAAAATTAAAACTTTAGTCTTCCTAATATAGAAGGTATATACATTTCATTATTCATGTATTTATGTGTTGCAACATCTCGATGCATTAGTGTAATATACACACAACCTATATTGAACATGATTTGATTAGGATGTTGAACCATGCATGTTTAGTTTAAAGTTTAATACCAAGGTACATGCATAAGCTTATTACTAATAGAAAAATATGTAATCTTGCTTAATTCTATATCCTATACTTTTAAAAATTAGTCATGCAATCAAGCTTCATAATCTTCATACCAGAAATTTCTTTTCCACTTTCATATATACATTTACAGATTTTTAAGTATCCATAAAGTCATGTGATCTAATTAGCTCATTCATTAGTATATTTAATCTAAGCTTAAGCTACTTCTTTATCAAATAAAGAAGTTTATGCATCAGCTCTAACCATCATTAACCTCCTAATGCACCCACGTTACAAAATAACTAATCCACTAGACTATTTATTTCCTTTAAGTAAAGTTAATTACCATAAAACCCATAAGATATGGTCATGGAAAAGAACCAAATTTGATTAATAAATATGACTTATTCAGTTCATTCCCCTATAAAGTCAATCATATAAATTAATGCTATACATATATCTTCATATTAAATTCCTCCCTTACACCAGTTATATGTTCAAGTTAACTTCACTAAAGAATTCTAGGGAAATGAGCTTGACGATTATAATGTCTCAAGTAGTTCAACAAAGATCTTTTCCTCATTTCTCTTTTACATAAACAATAACCAATGTTATATGGACTTTTTACATAAAACAATATGCAATAACACCATCTTATTAACATCAGATTGAAAGGTGTACATTGCACTTTAACCAAGCAATCAATAAGACTATTGATCAAACTCTTAAATATGCCTCTTAATAATCCATTTTTTATTACACACATATGTAACATGCAATATGTAACATGTAAACTAGAAAAATTCTAGTTTTACATATAAAACATAATAAATCTTAGGCATAGGACATTTAATTTAGTGTTTGCTCTCTATGGTCCTAGTATTACGCATATATATGCATGTTCTTAGATAAATCAAATGCAATATATCTTTGATTGTGACACATATTTGGCTCACAAATAACTACTATTTCAAGCATGGAGTAAAACACCATTAATGGCTTCCCTAACCTTCCTAACAGGAACCTAAGACTAAAACATCATAAAAACACTTTCAAAAGTTGCCAAAAACATTAATTCAACATAATTTAAAGTTCAATCATGTATCAAACACAATTCAATATAATTTCCTATCTTCTTTCCAAGTTCACACATGCAAGAACATTGAAGAATATGACTAACATTTGTGGACGTTAAAGATTCTATCCTTTTCATAACATCACATAAATGCAAACATCAAAATAAGGTGATCATGCATGAAAACATAATATACACATCAATTATATACTTACTCCTTTTTCTATCTTTAGCAAAAGCCCCTACTTCTTCCTCTTCCACATAACACTCTTTTAAAGCTTGTAATAGATTTGGTTATCATAAATCACCCTTCTCTTCTTTTCTAAGCTCATGTTCTTCCAATTCCTCTTCTAATTTCCCTTTTCTTCTTCTTATGTAAATTTCCCTCTCTCTCTCTTCTTTTTGTTTTTTTTCTAACCTAGGATAGAAATATAAGCTTAACCCCTCCTTAATCAAAGGAAGAGTTAAAATGTTTGACTCCTTTATGTCTATCCTTTTCCCACATTCTTTTAATTCTTATACCTACATACACATACATTTTTACTCATACTATGCTTGTCAATACACCAACTTCAAATTAAATGCTATTCATAATATAGTTTAATGTCTTACATCAAGTAATTCATAATTGATACATAATTAATAAAACAAACTTAGCATTGATTAAGCCATCCTAAATATAAAGTTACCATAACAAATTAATCATCTCCACTCACTAACATAATAAGTATATCATCATAACTATATATAGTGGCAATTAATCATTTAATCATACCATTAATGATATAACTTTATACATGTGTATTCTAGGTATCAATAATGGATATGATACGTTTTATAATTTTTCTTTTACTTTTTAGTATAACCCTCCCATTCTTTAACTAAGTTAAACACTAGGCATTATAATTAATAGTTATCTTTGGATGAATATACGTAAAAGAGTGGGGTCTTTTTAAATTGGTCAATTATCAGAGAATACAGATCGTAGATCCATTTTGTGGTGGTAGACATACTCCTTATAGGTGTGTATATTGCCATGCAACAATCATCATCATGAATCTAAAGGTAGTAAATGTATTTATAAATATTTATATATGATAAATTTCTTAACATGATAAATATGATTGAATAGGTTGTTATTACATGTATGATCTTATATAATTCTTAATAAAACAAGTCCTAGTAAGATGGAATTATCTTGTAAAAAAAATTACTCATATCCCTTGTATGTTAATTAATGGATTCTAATAAGTAAAAGATTAACCACTCTATATGAACATGTCATACGAGCTCAAGTGTGATAACTGTCATTTATAAATACGTCAAGTTTGAGTATCTTATCTATATCCAATATGGTCTTTTAAGAGTGAGCTCTTAAGTAATAGAAATAATCTTATGAGGAACAACAAAGGTAATGATGATACTTAAATTTTAAATTATATTGCTCATCTAATGGTTGAATGTTAATTTGCTCAACTAAAGACATCAACAAATTCTATTAATCTAGATCATTAGCTTAGAAACAATTGATTAAGACCTCAATTAGGTAGTTTAAAAGCTAACACTGAAGTTATTGTTAGAACTATCTTTACTACATTATAGGCATATTAGACTTGAATCATCCAAGTATGATTCAAATGTTGTACTATTGATCATTTGATTTCTAGATATATGAATGTTGATGAAATACGAATGACATATGATTTAGTGGCAAATTTAAACATGTTATGTAGACATTCATAAGCTAAAATTTAATTATCCATACAAAAAGCAAGAAAATAAAAGTCAAAAATATCATGACCAAATGAGCCATGAAAACCATGGCCTTCAACCCAAGATAAAAGATAAAATTATAAAATATCATGGCTTAGGTTAAGTCCATGAAACTTGATTTAGAAAACAATAGGAAATAAAATACTATAACCTTGATAAAGGAAACCTATGGTTTATATCCTTGAATTGAAAGCAAACAAAACACAAGAAAGACAATTATAAGAAACATGCATGCAACTACTGATATAGGATTTAAATTATGAAATAAAAATCTAGTTTAAACTTAATTTTGAAAACTAGGTTGTTTGATTATTATATTAAGTTGAAAAGCTGGTTTTTTTAAAAAAAATGTTGGATAGGATTGGAAAACTAACTTTGAAATAGTAAGGATGAATTTGGAAAATTACTTTTGAAATTCAATTAGATTATTTATTCAAAATTCAAAAATCCTAAATGAGCGATTAGGATTAAGATTATGTAAAGTTTAAAAAATTATAAGTTTTAATTAAAAACTAAATTTAGATTAGGATTAGGATTTTGAATTTGAAATTTCAATTTTAAGTTACATCAATTTTATTTAAATTCAAATTATTAACCAATAAGAAAATTAAAATTTAACTTCAATTGAAAATCCATCAAGTTATATAATACAAGAAATTTGAAATATTCAAAGAGAAAATCTTAACTTCAATTGAAAATTGAATAACATAATATTCTAATATGTCAAATTTTAAAGCTAAAAAATCTAAGTAATCTTTATTTTGAAAATTGAATTTTAACCAAGAATCAAATAACTTTAAACTCAAGTTTAAGAGGAAATTAAAAATCATAATTGAAAACCCTAGTGGTCTATTTTGATAGATAGGTTCAAGCTTATCTATTCAATCTGTTGGGCTAGGATTAATGGGTACAGTCTAACCTAGTAACTAAGTATGGCCAATTAGCGGGTTTGGCCTAGTAGCTAAGTTTAACTTGCATACTAGCCTAGTTCAATAGCTAAGCCTAGATTGCATGCAAATTTAGCTTGATAGTTAGGCCTTGCCCATTTGTAAGCCTAGCCTAGTAGCTTTATCATAATCATTAACTATCACACCCGTCATTTTATGAATTTATTTATAGTTACAAGTAAATAATTATTAGGATTTAATTAATTTATATATATTCATTATGGATAGATTAGAGAGAATCAAATGATAAATTAACGAAACAAATTACAGTATTACGCATTAAATGGCATTATGATTAAATTATCATTTAGTATTTATATATATGTATTGAATAATTAAAGGCTAATTTAGTAGAGATTATTAAGTTAGTTACAGTGAATCTAGGAAGTAATTAAATTAAATTAAATGATTTCATATGTTTAGTTAATGGACCAAAGTTGTGTCACACCCGTTAATGCATATGCTTTTCAAGATTTGAATTAAACATAATTAATATTAGGATTATTTTATTTTATGTGTAAGTTTATTTAATAGAAATATATGAACATATAATTATAAAAAGATTAGAAGGGATTATTGAAATAAGTTATAGTTTTATTAATTTTAATATTTTAAATTGCAATTAATGAAACTAAAAGTTAAAATTAGGCATGAATATCTAAATTCCTACATTTGAAAATTCATTTGGTTATGAAATTGTTTTAAAATATATATATTATTTACATAGTATCTTATTTCTAACTTATTAAAACTAAAGGTAATTAATGAGTTATTAGATAATTATTTTATTAATTTTTGTGGATAAATAGAATATCTAATTTGCATATGTTTATCGGTGGGCTGGTGAGCCCAGATGAAGTTGAGAAAATATAAGTTAAGTGTGGGTGATAAATTGTACCCACTTGAGGCAGTAATATATATATA
>CANYBF010161086.1:0-30057 GCA_948192965.1 Dalechampia spathulata | reverse complement strand
TGTAAACCAACGTTCATTTGGTAAAATTTTGACTTCCCGATCATCCTCCATTTCCAAGTCTGGTTTGAATGTGATCCCATGATACGATGTTGCATCCATGCACGAGCAATTTATGCATCTTGAGTTTCAATGCTAAACTCTGGACGAGAAACCCACCTAGGAAAATTGACTGGCCAATGTCCGTGGTGAAATAAGGTTGGAAGGGAGTGGACTCATGCTTATATATATCCTGTCTAACCACTTCGTGTTTTCTGTCAGACACGCATACACGCATCATTGCTAACCCAATTTTGTGACAGCCATGACATTCTGTTTATAGATGCATTTTTTTAGGACATCCATACATACTACGTGCCACATTGCATGCATCCGTTTTCACGCATCCATTTTGCATGTCATGCTCTAACCAGATTTTCTTCAGGCATCATAGACACTCCGTGGCTTCACGACAGCCGAGGAAGATTAATCCGGGCTAGCATCTCTTCACCATCTGCATCTACTACATCTGCATCATCACCACCAACATCTACATCAGAAATGGCACAGAATTCTGGGGCTCTAATTAATATTGATGAGATTGTGGATAAGGTGACTGAGAAGCTCCTCAACGAGGACTTTGCCCAAAAATTACAAGAACAGTTAGGGGCTTTCATGACTGAGAAATGGGCCGAGCTACAACTGAATGCTAGGGGTTCTGCTGGGAACCAATCTGCCAATGACCCGATTGCCAGGGGACAGACTGATGCTGCCCGTAAGGGGAAAGGGGTTGTCGATGATCCCAACAATGATTTTATTGACCTGGAGGAAGCTATCCCTAAGCTTCCAACTGTGAATCTGGAGACTGAGGTAGCCGGTACTGCCGAACCAGAATGGATGGAAACTATGGAACAGAAACTGAGTCAGTTCCAAAACCTGCTGAAGCAACAGGGGGTATTATCGGATTTTGGGGCAGATGATGAATTCATGGTTGACACTATTGGGCATCTTCCTGCTAATTTCAAAATGCCCGATCTCTCAAAATTCAGTGGTAAGGGAGATCCTCGCACTCATCTGAAGCAGTTCCTTATAGCAATGAGTACGACGTCGGTTCACAAAGCCACGGTACCTAGGTTCTTCCCACTGTCACTTACTGGTGCGGCAACTACTTGGTATCATACCCTGGACAGGTCTACTCGGGAGAATTGGAAAAGTTTATATGATGCTTTCTACGCTCAATACGAGTTCAACGCCAACATTGAGACTACACTGGCCACCTTGGAAATGGTAAAGCAGAAATCTGGGGAAACTTTCACTGATTACTTCACACGGTGGATGAATACCGTAGCTCTGTTGAAGGCTAAGCCAACAAAGGGGGACATGATAGCTAAGCTGGTGGCTGGTACGCTCCCCACCTATCTGGAGAAGATGCGGTTCCACACTTACCATGACTATTCTGATGTCCACGCTTTGGGTATCAAGGTGGATCTAGCTGAGTCAGAAAGGAAGAAGGAGAGTTTCACTTCCCGCAAGTTTACAACGGGGGGTACCTCTAGGCCACAGTTCACATAGCCTGAGAGGAAGGTAGTAGAGGTAAACACTGTGGAGCAGCCATGAAAATTCTCTAATCTCGGCAAGCCGATGTCGAAAATCTTTACCAAGCTACAGAAGGAGGGGTACTTGACTCCCTTCCCTAACAGGAACAGGCCCACACCACCTGGGGTTAACAAGAACTTGTATTGTCAATTCCATCAGTACCATGGACACGACACAGACAACTGCCGTCTGTTGAGGATCAGGATTCAGGACCTGATCAATTCTGGGAAGATTGTGGACCCAGAAAAGAGAGGACCAAGCACTCAGAAGAATCCTCTCCTGAACTATAGCAAGACACCGCACACCTACGCGGTAATGACTGAGAGGTCCTGGTCAGAAAGGGCTATCATAAGGAATGTCACTCTCATTTTCGAGACCGAAGCTGAAAAGGCTACAAGGCTAGCCAAAGAGAATATTCTGATTCGGGAATTCCAAAAATCCCGTAAGCCGAGCAACGCCACTGCTCACTCTGTCATGGTTCTTGATCCATTTACTGACTCTGAGGATTCAGATCCAGATGAGGAACTATACCTGGAGAATATGTTCAATCCCTTCGAAGGTGAAGACTGCATGCAAATGGATGAGACTGCTCCGTTGCAACCACTCAATAACAATCAACAAACAGGTTCACGGGATGAGACTGCTCCCTCGAGCTCTACTTGCAAGACTTGGGTTTCTCGGGCTTCTTCTTCAACCCAAAAGATCCAAATCTCACCGGAAGATGAGACTGCTCTTCCGAAAACTAATCATGTGACTCGGAGCGGCCGGGTCTATTCACCTGACAACATGCAACAGAACGCCAGGAAAGGGGTTGAGATTGCACCCTCGGGTAAAGGAAATCTGGTCCTTGAACAGCTGAAAAGGACCAATGCTAGTGTGAGTTTGTGGCAGCTGCTTATGTGTTCAGACGAGCACAGAAAAGCTCTTGTGGATGCTCTTTCTACGATGACAGTTTCTGCAGCTTTGGCACCAGAAAGTATGATTGGGCTGATTGGCAATGGGTCGATATCAGAGGTAATGCAAGTGGGAGCGTCAGGCAACAAAGAATCCATTACTTTCGGAGATGAGGATTTGCCCACAGACGGATCGTTACATAACAGGGCCTTGTTCATTTCCATTGAGATTATAAGGCGGAATACTTCTTGCGTAATGGTGGATGATGGATCCACCATCAATGTCTGTCCCTACCGGATGCTTAACACACTTGGGGTTCGGGAACAAGATCTGGTGACCTCGGAGGTGGTCATTAGGGTATATGACAATTCAAAGAGGAAAGCACTAGGTTCCTTCACTACTGTTGTGACTGTAGGCCTAATCCAGTCTTCTGTGGAGTTTACAGTCCTGGATATACCAGTCACTTTTGCTCTACTGTTGGGATGTCCGTGGTTCCATCCATTAAGGGGGAGTGCCATCTACTGTACACTAGAAGATCAAGTTCCAGACGGTGATGGGGGTTATCACCATTCCGGTTGCCTTAGATTTGGTTGTTTCTTCTATGTCTATAGGGTTTCATGAGCTTAGTGGGTTTCAGGTTTCCCCAATCTACATAGATGAAGTCAGCGCATTCATTTCTTCACAGTTCTCTAGAATGGGCTTCTTACCGGGGGCAGGTCTGGGTAAACACCAACAAGGGATAACGGAACCCCTTGACTGTACAGGGTAGACACAGACCAAGTACGGATTAGGTTTTGATCCAGAAGTCACTGAAAGTTGAAAAGGAGATAAGATCATATTCGTGAAAGGATCAGCTGGTTCCAAGACCAGCGAGAGAGCTGATGGGACATCTTTGGTCGACCTGGAGGAAATGATTTTAGCATAGGTTAAGAAGCTGAAAGCTGTCACACTGGAAAAGGGTAAGGGAAAGCTGGTCGAAGAGGATGTCGGGCAACCACCGAATAGCGAGGGAGATGACCTGAAGCTGATCAGTGCCAATGGAGCAATTCCAGAGGAAGAGTTCAATTTGGCTTTTATTTTTGATAATGATGTAACCATGAACAAGATAAATGCAATAAAATCAGAATTTGCTTACTTGTGTGATCTTTATTTAGATTCAAGCATGCATACACATCATGATGATATGATCATATTCGATATCAATGCTACATCTACATATACATTTAATTTGGGCATTACAGAAGATCCTCGCATGGTCAGCTTGTCCGATGCCTTGACTGTAGACGAGAGAAAAGAAATTGAAACTGTTCTAAAAAGACATGAAAGGGCTTTCGTTTGGTCTTATGAGGATATGCCAGGGGTTGACAGGTGTATAGTGGAGCATCGTATTCCAACCCTACCGGAAGCCAGGCCAGTAAAGCAGAAACTGAGACGACTAAGACCAGAATGGGCACAGAAGGTGAAAGAGGATATCACTAAACAGATCGGCGTGAACTTCTTGGAAGTAGTTGAGTATCCAACCTGGTTGGCCAACATTGTACCGGTAGCCAAGAAGGATGGGAGAGTCCGGGTTTATGTTGACTACAGGGATCTGAACAAAGCGTCGTTAAAGGATGACTTCCCCCTGCCTCACATTGATGTTTTAGTATACAGCGCGGCGGCCAGTGCTATGCAGTCATTCACTGATGGTTTTTCAGGGTATAATCAGATTCTGATGGCATCTGAGGATAAGATCAAGACAGCTTTCATTACGGAATGGGGGACTTACTGCTACAGGGTAATGCCCTTTGGCCTGAAGAATGCTGGTGCCACCTATCAGCGAGCGGCCACTACTCTGCTCCATGATATGATGCATAAGGAGGTTGAGGTGTATGTCGATGATATGATGGTTAAGTCCCTGACCAGGAGTTCTCATGTGGCAGTACTAGACAAGTTCCTTACCAGAGCGGAGAAGTATAATCTAAGGCTGAACCCGAAGAAGTCAGTATTTGGGGTAACATCTGGGAAACTTCTAGGTCATGTGGTCAGTGACAGGGGCATAGAGATAGATCCTGACAAGATTAGAGCTATCCGAGAGATGCCAGCTCCTAAAACAGAGAAAGAGGTGCGGGGCTTTTTAGGGAGACTACAGTACATCAGCCGATTTATCACAAAGCTCACCACTACTTGTGAGCTGATTTTCAAACTCTTGAGAAAGAAACAGCCAGTGGTATGGGATGAAGATTGCCAGGAAGTTTTCGATGCAATCAAGGAGTACTTGGCGACCCCCTCTGATCTTATAAGCTCTAAAAGCAGGTATCCCTTTAACGTTGTACCTTATGATCGAGGAGTCATCCTTGGGGTCAATGATGGTTCAAGAAGACGGAGCCGAACTTGAACATCCAGTTTACTATCTGAGTAAGAAGCTTCTCGAGTATGAAACCAAGTACAGTCGGGTCGAGAAGCTATGTTTGGCTATGGTATGGGTCACGCGGAGGTTGAGGCACTACTTCCAGAGTTATACAGTACGAGTAATATCTAAAGAGGACCCGATGTGCTATTTGTACAATGCCCCATCACTCGTGGGAAAGCTGGCAAAGTGGTTGGTCTTGTTATCAGAATTTGATATCGAGTACACACCAAAGAAGGTCATCAAAGGCAGGGCTATAGCAGAGTTTCTGGCATTACAACCTATTGAGGGTACAGATCATTGGGAGTTGGAATTTCCTGACGAACACCTAACCATGATCACACTGGATGGTTGGAAGATGTACTTTGACGGAGCTGTTAATCGACAGGGTGCCAGGATTGGAGTAATAATGGTTGCCCCGACAGGCGACATTATTCCAATGGTAATGAAGTTGGAATTCTCGATCACCAACAATATGGCAGAGTATGAAGCATGCATCCATGGTATCGAAGCCCTCATTGCGTTAAACGTCAAAGAAGTGGAAATCTTCAGGGATTCGCTGTTAGTGGTCCAACAGACAAAGGCTGAATGGGAAGTCCAGGAAGAGCGCTTGAAGCCATACTCAGCTCATCTGTGGGGTTTACTCCTCATGTTCACTCGATGTCAGTTCAACTATTTACCTCGGAGCGAAAATCAGATGGCAGATGCTCTTGCTACTTTAGCATCTATATGGGAAGGTCCCAAAGAGTCTCAGATACGGCCTCTTTTAGTGACGACATCTAGAACCCCATGCCATTCTCACCCAGCTATGTTAGTTGCTAAAGTGGATGGAAATGAGTGGTATTCAGATATCTTGAGGTTCCTGAAGAATGGAAGCTACCCCGAAGAAGCTTCCAAGACTGATCGGAAGACCCTTTTCCATTTAGCCTCTCAATATCTGCTATTCGAAGGTGATTTGTATTGACGGACAGCGGATGGGTAACATTTACGCTACACAACGAGGTCGGAAGCACAACAACTCATGGAGGATATTCATGCTAGTTTGTGTGGTGCACATATGAACTGGTACATCTTGTCCAAAAAGATTCTGAGACAGGGATTCTATTGGACCACTATGGAGTCTGATTGCATCAAGTTTGTTAGACGTTGCAAGGAGTGCCAAATTCACGACGATCTGAAACATCTCCCTCCTATGGAACTACAGAGCCTGACATCTCCGTGGCCCTTCTCAGCCTGGGGGATCGACATTATCGACGAGATACACCTACACGCTTCTAATGGCCATCGTTTCATAGTCGTCGCCATCGACTACTTCTCTAAGTGGGTGGAAGCAGCTTCATTTAACAGGCTGGGGGCAGAACAGATGGCTCGGTTTATTGAGAAGAATATCATCTGTAGATACGGAGTACCTCATCATGTCATTACGGATAACGGGGTACAGTTCCAAGGTAGAACCTGGGATTTGTTGGCAACGTATGGCATCGAACATCACAAGTCTTCACCTTATCGCCCACAGGCTAATGGCGCAGTCGAGGCCGCAAATAAGAATATAAAGAAGATCTTAGCCAAGATGTCGGTGAGCTACAGGGATTGGTCTGAGAAATTATCGCTGGCACTTTGGGGTTATAGAATGACAGCAAGAACATCGACAGGAATGACTCCTTACTCTTTGATATATGGTATGGAAGCTGGTTTACCAGTTGAGCTAGAAATGAAGAGTCTCAGAATAGTGTTGGAAGCTGGGATTCCTGAGATGGAATGGTGCAAAGGAAGGTATGAACAGTTGGTGGTAATGGATGAACAGAGACTCAGAGCTCTCTTCCACATGTAATTATACCAGAAGCGAATAGCTCGAGCATTCAATAAGAAATTACGTCTGCATCAACTAAAGGAAGGTGATTTAGTGCTCAAGCAGTATAGAACAGCAGTTTCTGATCCTCGAGGGAAGTTTCACCCGAACTGGGAGGGACCTTGTGTCGTCAAGAAGGTTTTATCTAAAGGGGCCATAAAGTTGATAGACATGGACGGTAATGAGTTCTCAGAACCAGTCAACAGAGATCGACTGAAGCTCTTCCAGGTCTAGCCCGCTGGGATCCCATTGGATTCTCAGGCAAAAGTTAGGGCAGAGAGTTAGGTTGATTAATGAGAAAACCATTTACGGTTGATTAATTACGACAGTCAAGTCATCGGGTGAAACAGTGCCTACTTTAAATGTGTATGGAAATGCAACTCAAATGTCTTGTATGTTAATGAAGTTATGATTCGTATGCAAGCGGGAATTTAAAATGAAGTTCACCATTTATTGCATAACATTCTGACATCATTATCACTGCGTACAAACATTATCCTTGATTTTGTTCTCTACAGTGCAGCTCTCTGTGATACTCCTCTCTGGCATCAATATCAGATTCCTGTAGTAGCATCACCACCCACTGACGATAGGGACCAGAAACTCCAGGACAAGTGTCAATGCGGTACAGGGCGGTCTCCCTGCGAGGCCATACATGCTCCAAATGCTCCAGAAACCTCTGAGTCGGGCGCACCCCTTCAAACACAGGCAGGCCAACAGGTACAGATTGTGAAGACCCATACTGCCTACACAAACACGAAGGAGTATAGAATGAGCATCGAAAAAGACCTGCCAACGGCACACAGTCAGTGTAAGTAGACACTGTCACCCGTCCTATCCTCCACCATGGACAGGTCCACCTGACCCTGTCGCCCATCATCTCAGACAAGTGATCTTGCCAATCTGCTACAGTGGCACCCTGCCGCCAAGGAGGTAACAATCATCTTGACCGGAAGCTAGGCGGCATGTACTGGCTCAATATGCCTGAAGGGCTCTCCAGTAAGCCTAATTTCTCCTGTAACCAAATCTGAAAAAAAAGAAAAAAGAAAAAAAAAAGAAGAAAAAGCTCGCTGAGTTGAAAATCTTACGAAAGACGGCTCAGGCAAAAATTAGAGCGACCCGCTGAATTGAAAACCTCGAACGGGGTAGTTCAGGCAAAAGTTAGATTCTCAGCAAAAATAAAGCCTGATGAGCCAAAAACCCCGCAAGAGGCGACTCATGCAAAAATAAGGGTAAAAATACAGCTTTCTAAGTTGAAAACCTGTAAAGGCAACTTAGAATCCATACCTGAAGTAGTAGGGGACTTCCTCCCGTGAGCTCTCCATCGGTATGTCGCATGTCATCTAATCCAATCAGCGTCTCAGCTAGGATGAGGGGATATGGGTCTCGGCCCTCGATCATCTGGTCTAGAACGGAAAGCGCCTGACAAGGCACTGCGTCTCCAGGATGTGTAAGCAGATACCGGCTGAGTATGCAGAACTGAGCTACCCGGACCCAGGCGGGACTAGAAAGGTCCTTCTTCTGGCAAGTCTCGATGATGCTGGCAGAAACAAATCCCTGACAGGGGGATAAGTACGAGCAGGCTACCCTCGGAGGTAGATCGAACAAGGCTACCATCTGCCGCACCACCTCGGACCCCGAGACTGATGGTACCATAAGCTGTGCGTAATCCAGTGGGTGACTACCCATAATGGCCCTAAACTCCTCAGGTAAGGGGCATATCTCGAAGTCTCGTATCCGGAAAATATGATCAGTAGGGTCCCAGAAGCTGGAGGCAGCTCTCAGAAAATTAGGGTCTATCCTCACGTGGCGATAAGCACTCAAAGCATGTAGCCCGAAAGGCTCTAGCTTCTTCCAGCCCGATGCAGTTAGCCCAGCGAAGAAGTCATCCAGCGGGTGGGTCTGTCGTGGATCAGTAGATACCGCGGATGGTGAAGAGCGCGCAGTCCTTTTCCCAAGCACCATCCCTGAGCCGCAATCCTCAACCTGTACAAAGAGACACAATAGCAGATCAGAATCAACCCCACATGCATTCATACGATCATGCATACATGCATACATGCATATTCTAAGCAGGTGCTAAAGTTAGGTTATCTCCAATCCGAGCGGGAAACTATCTAGGGATTGTGTTATGGCAAGCTACGGGGTTCTACAGATTCTAAAGTTCAGAGAAGAGGCAGAGATCGGAAAAAATAACAAATTTCATAACATCAACAGTTTTATTCTGCCCCACACCCCGGGACAGTAGGGGATACAAAAGAAAAGAAAAAAAATGTACAACAGGGAGGAGTGAGACCCCTAGTCCTCGCCATCCGAGTCCAGGTGTGTCCATGCCACCTCACGCTTGAGATGATCAACCCTCACTCGAATCGCGGTCAACTCCGTCTCGTACTGTACCCGCATGGCATGAGCCGCCTGCTGAAAGGCCCGGCTGTGCTGGGACCAGCCCAGTCTCATGCCATCCATCATGTAAACTAGCCTCTCATGCTCAGCTTAGGGGACCTGAGAAACAAGGAACAACGTCAGGAATGCTAAGGCCTACAATGAATACAAGAGTTGAGTCAGAAACATACCGTGGTACAGTCTGGTGGAGTAAACTCCAAGGGATAAGGTGGACACGGCACCGACAGGTGAACATACTCACTCAGGTCATCGGCCGTAAGTGTCACCTGACGGCTGGGTGAACTCGTCAGAACCCCAAGGCCAGGGGTCGCAGCATCAGAGGCCTCCATCGACCTGTCTCTTCGTCGGACCCTCTGACCTGTACCTCCGACGGTAGAAGGGCCAGGCCTAGCAGCGTCAGTGGCAGTGGAGGATCCCGCCATGGGAGCCTGATCTCGAGGCACCACCCCCATACATAGCATCAGGCAATCCCTGACGAACTGGGGATAGCTCCTGGTGATGGAGAAATCGCTAGCAGGCTCGCCTGACAGGGCAATCTCCAAGTCCCCCCTGGGCAGATGGGTGACCCAGAACATGTCCTAAGGGGGATCAGCAGGGACAATCCAGGCCGCCATACCCAAATCTGATCCATGTACCCGCTCGCCCAGGTACCATTCCCGAGACTCGAGAGACTCCATCAGTATTCGCAACTCATCCTTCTGACGAGCTGCACGAACGATGTCTGGGACCCTCTCCTCCTCCCATAACCAAGACAGGCGGACCTGCAAAGCCAAAAGACAAGTAAGTATAAAAACACTTAGCTTAACATGGTAGAAACTGAAATTTTCTTTCTTTTGCAGGATTACTTACCACATCCTCGGTGAGTCCGCTGAGCCGGGCTCGATGTGTGTCAAGATCCCTCACGGCCCCAGAGCGTGGCCCGAACCAGGACCTGATCACCGGGAATAGGAGGTCACCCTCCCTCATATCAGCAGGACCCTCACAGAAGGTTGTCCTGTACGCAAACAGCTGCACACGAAGAGACATGAGTCAGTAATATGTCGTTCAAATTAACAGATTTATCAGGTAAAGAATTGCAGGTACGTACCTCAATGATGGGCCAGAATCCCAGCAGTCGGATGTGCCCCCTGCTGATCCGGTCCATCCCGGAGTATAAGTAAGCTAAGGCCAGGGTACCCCAGTCATACTCCCTCACCCGGTCCAAGTCCCGGAGGGCACTCAAGAGCCCCAAGTGAGTCATGGAGCCCGACTCAAAAAAGAGGGACCCACCCAGAAGGTACATCAGAAAGCTTTGGGCGTACTGGTCCACGGAGTCAGGGTCCTCGGGCTGCCTACCCCTCCATACACGGCAGATGGTGTCGTGGTTGATCCTCCTATCTCCTTTCTATGGAGGCACGACCCTGAGAAGCTCCTGGATGAGCCCCTGATCAGCTATCGTGATGTCACTCATAGGAAGCTCCAGACCGGTGCAAGGCACACCGGTCATAGCCGTGAAGATCGAGGGAGTAATGGTAAACTCCCTAATAGGCAGGTGGAACGTGTGAGTCGTGTCCCACCACCTCTCTAGCATCATGGTAAGTACCGACAAGAAGCTCCACATCTCGCCAGCAATGAAACAGCTGAGGAGTGGTGCAAATCCGGATATATCTACCCTCGCCCTGACAGCCACAGGTAACTCCTGAAACCAGCGGTAGATGCCAGAATAGTTGCCAGTCGTGGCAACCCGAGCCTACAACAAGCAACACCACCAGGTAAGTGTCCTAAACTCGAACTCCTAAATTCATGCCAAGTAAATATTTCCTAAGTACTGTAGAACCTAAGGTCTACACGTTTGCTCCTAGGTTCATTCCTATGGTCTTAATCCTAAATCATGTCATGCACATAGGAAGATAAATAAATCACATAGGAAATAGGGTTAAAAGCGCCTACGGGTCGATCGATCTGCTGGGACCGGTGCGACGCGGGGTCCAGGAGCAGTAGGACCCGTTCTCTACACGCCAATTCGTGGTATGGAGTGTCCGCTCCCCCGTATCTGGTTGACTCACAAGCTCTACGTTGAGCCATGGTAACGGTATGCTGAAAAACAGAGAATCTAAAGCTAAGAGAGTGTTTAGGAAATTGGAATCTGAGTGAAATGAAGTGAAATAAGTGGTTTTGGGTATATATAGGAAACATATGCGATCGCCTATGTCTTGTGTACATGCCGCATATGTTTATATGCGATCGCGTATGTTCAGATATGCGGCGTGTACATATCATATGCGATCACGTATGACTTAGTGCACGCGTCGCGTATGTTATATACGCGAGCGTACATGTAACATATGCGGTGAGGAACATATCATACGCGATCGTGTATGTTTGTTAGACTTGTTTTTTTGCCTGTTTTTGATGATTTTTCTTAGGAATTTCTACAGCCGGAGGATTCCTACTTAACTCGGTTTCTTTCTAAACCCTGAAATATCTCATTTTACATGATTTCTGTAAATTATATCTCTGAAACTGATTTCTCACTAGATCGTGACCGTCTAGGAGAAATTTTTAGCCCACAGTCTGTAGGGTGAGACTGCCCCTACACGACTCTCTAGCCACAGTTGGTAGGATGAGACTGCCCCTACACAACTCTGTTTTTATCCCCAGCGGACATAACTTTTCTAGCCATAGTCTGTAAGGTGAGACTGCCCCTTCACAACTTTTTTATCCCCAGCGGAGTTGCCAATACTTATTCCTGCTAGATCGTGACCGTCTAAAGGAACCTCTTTAGCCTATGGTTGGTGAGATCACGCTATCTCACGCGACTCTCTCGCTAGATCGTGACCGTCTGGGAGAACCTTTTTAGCCCACAGTTGGTAGGGTGAGACTGCCCTTACACGACTCTCTAGCCACAGTTGGTAGGATGAGACTGCTCCTATGCAACTTTCTAGCCCACAAGTTGGTAAGATATGACCACTCTTACGCAACTTCTTTACCTGTACGAGAGACAGAGAAAGTCCTATTTGGTAGTACCTAGGCACAATACCTATCCTGCTAGATCGTGACTGTCTAGAGGATACTCTCAACCCACAGTTAGTGAGATCACGCTATCTCATGCAACTTTCTCGCTAGATCGTGACCGTCTAGGAGAAAACTTCTTCACAGTTGGTAGGATGAGACTGCTCCTATGCAACTTTTTAGCCCACAGTTGGTAAGGTGAGACTGCCCCTACGCAACTTTCTTTTTTATCCCCAGTGGTAAGGTGAGACTGCCCTTACACAATCCCTACGGTTGGTAGGATGAGATTGCTCCTACACAACCCTTTTGCCCACAAGTCAATGAGATGAGACTGCTCTCATATGACTTTTCTGGCCTACCATCTTGTCTGATCCAGGTGCTCTTATTGATTCAGGGAGAATTACATGCTTTGAATACACGTAAATTCTCCTAAATCAGGGGGCAGCTGTCGCACCCTAATTTTGGACCATCTTGGCTCCGATCGAATCCGGGATGATTCTGGACCATTTCGGGTTGGTCTTGGGCCATTCTGAGTTGATTCGGATCATTCCGGGCCATTCTGGACCAATTCTGGCCCATTTTAGGGCGTGACATGCCGCATATGTTTCCGGACCCGTCGCATATGTACAAACATACGCGATCGCGTATGTTTGTGACATGCCGTATATGTTGGGATACGCGATCGCGTATGTTTTAGGGTTTAGCATATATTAGACATACGCGATCGCGTATGTCTCCGGGACAGATTTTTTTTAAAGCTTGGCAGCTCCATTTTGGCAGAGGTTAGCAATTTTTAGGTCTGAAATTCTAGGGTTTTGGCAGCCGTCAAGACTAAAACGTGATTAGCTTCTTCCAAAACCTAATTTTGACTAATCTAAGCCATTAGGGTTAAAATTAACTCACCAAATCACTTAGATTAGGTGATTTCAATCCCTAAACTTGGATTTTGGACTGTTTCTTTGTTCCCTTTACTCGGAGCTAAGGAGAATCTACGAGAGATTAATTAGGTTAACTTTGAAAAGGAGGAGGATGAGCATACATGGGTGTTAGCCGGGCCTGAGGCCCAATCACAACAAGCCCATTGGATTCGGAAGAGAGGAATTGGGCCTTGGGCCCAACATTAGGATTTTATTTGCTTTACGCTTTTTATTTAATTATTTTGGTTGGGTTGTATTAAATACCCAAATTGCTTTATTTTCTTTTATTTGCTTTTCATTACTTTTGGGTGGGTTGTATTTAAATACCCACATTTTATTTCCTGCATTTATTTTCTGCACTTTACCGCTTTCTTTACGCTTTCTTTATGCTTTCATAATATGTGATATGCTTCTTTGTATGCCATATGCCATGAAAGAGTATGCTAATCAAACTTAAACCTAATTGTGTGCTTAGGAGCTTTCGTTAAAATTAAAGAAGTGAACATAATAAAGCGGAACATTAATAAATTTGAAATCCCGAACCCAATCTCTGAAGAAATTCAGGCTGCTTTCCAACACAGGAAGGCCCGGGTTTTATTTCCTAGTTTTCTAGTCATTCAATTGAATTGAAAAAACAAACTAGGTGGCGACTCCATTAATAACCTCGACGCGATCTTTCTAGGTTAAAGACCGAATCAACATGGAATTGCGACATTGAGAGCAAGCACCACGGCATCTCACACCGAATAGCGTGCAGCGCTCCCGCGTCCGGGATGCGCTACTCTTACAATAACATATTGAATTAATTCAAATGCCATTTTTCTTTGGAAAGAGTATAAACTATGCAAAAGCAAAATGAAAAATTAAATATAAATACTTGCCTAAAATTTTATTAAAAGTGAATATATAAACATAACAATGGATAAATAATGACGTAAAGAAATTTAAACAAAATAAGAATGATTTTTTAATATTTTTTTAACAATGAATAGTAAAAGATTAAAAAAAGATAGGATATGTAACCACTTGATTGAGCCAAAGCTCTAATATCAAGTTGATGTATAATCTAAAGATGTTTTACTTAAAGGATTGGTCATTAAGGTATTTTACCCTTACTTAACTTAAGTAAGTTGAAATTGATTTATCAAAATACCTTTGAAACATATTTTTCAATTTCACTTAGGACTAGTTAGCTAAACGCAATTGATAAAAGCTTTCAAAAATTTAATGAATAGAATAATTGATTTTGAAAACCAAGTTTGAAGCTTAATAAATAAATCAAAATACCTTAATATATGAATAAGAAAAGTAAAGCTCACTTAAACATAAAAGAAAAGATATTTCTATTTGATTACTGAATTGTTGATTCATACAAATACCCGAAAGGGTGTTTATAGTGTAAGGTTTGGCTATTCCAACCATAAAAAAACTTCCTAAACTCAAAGAGAATAATCTTGGAATAAATTAAAAGAAGAAAATAAGAATTCTACTTTAGTTATGACTGGAAATCCATCCAAAATAAGTTTAGGATACTTCTTGATTAAGGTTAAAAAGAAGCTTATTAAGCTTTAGGAAATTTTAATTCTTGGACTAGTAGATGTAAAATTCGTTCAGCCAATTTAGGAATAAAAGAGCTTATTAGATTGTAAGAAATCAAATAAGATTAGGCTTTAGAACTTTTGGCAGCCTAACACATTCAAATCTAAACTCCTTATGCATTAGTCTTTGAAAGCTTATTGTTTTAATGGAGCCTAAAAACAATGGTTTTAAGAGAGTGGATTAGGCATCTAAGTGAAACTAATATATATTGTGTGTCTACTATTTTCTTCTCTTCTCCTTATTCCAGCTTGTTATTTTTAATTGCTCTAATTTAAAAAAGGCTTTTTATATAAAAGATTTTGAGGTTATCAATCTATTATTTTCCAAAGGGAAATTTTCAAAAATTAATTAAGTTATTTATGTAACCTTGATTTATTTTTGAATTATTTTTATTTTGATAAAACAACTTGCTAAAGTTTATTTTAGTTTACTAATTTCAAAAATAGTATCCTAGTTTTGAAAATGATTTGCTAAAATAATTTTAAATTTTTTTAGTTTGTTAATTCAACCCGCTCTTGATCATTGCTTTTGGGACTAATAAAAGTTGTAGATCTTTTTGTTAGCTTTCCAATGTATCTTGAATCACCTCAATTTGAGTCTTGTAGAGCAGTTATAGTTAAAATACTAAACAATGTGCAAAGCTATTTTTTTATGAAAATTAATTCTAATTTGTCAAATTTGAAATCTATGATGAAATTTGATACAGAACCTAATGGCAAGTATGCCACAAACCCTCATGCACACTAAGATATAGCTCCAATGAAAGAATAAACCCTCGCCTTATTGAACGCCCAAACTAATATGTATGGAAATGCAAATGATAAAGGTATGGAAGAAGAGAAAATACCACAATTAAATTGATAAGTTAACCCTAATTCCTAATGCAATTAGAAGAAACCAAATCCTTACTTGCTAACTAAAAACATAAAATGCATAAAGCATAAAATCAAAAAGGTCATTTATTGAATAAAATCGAATGTGCCTTTAAAGGCTTATAAGAGTTCCTATTTATAGTAGTTCGTAACCTTAGTCCTTCAAGGATATGAAAGTCCTAATCCAAAGAAGATTTGAAAAGTCTAAACTAAGAAGGACTTGATTATTTTATTCCTACCCTATCTTAGAAGATAAATAAACAAATAAAATAAGGTTAAAATTACATGGAAATTCATGCAAGCCAATTAGGCTAAGAATTGGTCTCTCTTCTTTTCCTTATTAGGTTCTCAATATGCTTTAACGTGTGGCCTAGCATACCTAACCTCTTCATAAGCTTATATAAAATAAGGCTATGGCTACATAATTAGACCCAAATGGTAAATTTTAGGCTTCTTTATTCTCCAAGCTCACCTTAAGCAATGTTATGGCCTTAGGCACCCCTTTAAGCTCTAAATAACATTTGTAGAAAACCTATTCTTGCAGCTCCATTGTTATTTATTCTTGAATAATAAGTTCATGGCTGATTTACATTTGTTGGCTTATGACCTTCTAACCGGATCACTTGGAAGAGAAAGTTTCTTGTGTTCTCTTGAACCCCTTGTAGATCCGTATCAAAATCTCCTTTATGCTCATTAAATATAACATAATATTCCATAGATTAGTAAAGTTGATCAATTTATCTTCCAATTTCCATCTAAAATACTTGTACATTGTTGCAGATGATTCATCATTTAAAGCATATGCAAATTTCATGGTTTTACTTGCATCTTCTTTATTGAATTTTATTGAAATATATTAAACTAAAATTATAAGAATTATGGTTTCATTTGAAAATTTTATTTCAATGCAAATAATATTATTTTTAAGTGTCTTCAGATTAAAGAGAATTTTAGGAAGCAACATGATTTTCAAGCATAACATTATTTGGATTAATTATGCTCATGTACAAGTTCTCATTAGATGTAAGTCAAGATGTTTGATCGCTCTCCAATAAGAGATATGCACACTAATGATTACTTATTTAATTGATTGAGTTGCTTGGTCTCCTTTAAAGGTGAGATTGAGATGTATTGTCTTGCTTGTGATCTAGTAAATGAATGATAAATTGTATCTTATGATAAAAAGTAGCAAGGGAATGTTGCAATGTTATTTTTAAAATGTTAAATAATATAACATGATTTTGAATTATGAAAGTTCTTATTTGAGCTAAAATTGTCATACCCACATTTGACACCCTAGTAGTTTTGGTATTTTTGTGTATGATTGCTTGAATGTATAAGTGTATGTATACATGTCATGGTATGATTGCTTGCGTATGTGCAGTGTATGTATGCTTATGTATGCATCGTGATGACGTGTTCTGCTATGTATTTGTATGTATGCAAGGTGTATGCATGATGGTATGCGTGTTTGGTATGTGTTTTGGTGTTTCAGGTGGCTGGGGAGTGTATTGGAGTGTGAGGAGAGAAGAATGGAGTATGGTATGGGTGTATGGAGTATTGTATGGCCGTACGAGATAGGGGAAGTAAAGAGTCTAGGGCTCCTGGAAGTCGTACGGGTGTACCAAGGAGTGATCCGGTCGTACGCGTGCTCGCAGGAATTTAGGTTTGTCAGAAGAGTTGTTGTCGTACGGGCGTACCAAAGGTGGTACGGCCGTATCGAGACTCGTAGAAAGTTGGGTTTGTCAGGGTTTTTAGGTTGGTACGGGCGTACAGGTGGTGGTACGGTCGTACGCGACTTAAGTTGGGTTTTTTAACAGATAAACATAAGCATTTTTCCTTATGTTCTTTCACCCAAAACCCTTCTAAACGTCCCAAAACCCTAGAAAATACCAGTAGAAGGACTTTTAGGCACTTGGATAGTGTGAGAGCATGGAGTTGAAGCTAGAGCTTTTTAGAACCGGGACTACGGTCTTATGATAGCAGTCTTCTTTCTTCAGGTCTATGCTAGTGAGTTATGTTTGTGTTATGGTTTCGCTTCTTTTCTTGTTCTACAGCCCTGCAAAGCCTAGAACTGATGTTCGAGGATTGAGTCCTCTATGATTGAGCCTGTTTGTATGTTGTATGCTTGTGATTGTGGCACTAGGTTCCGAGAAGGAATGTATTGTGTATTTATTGGTTCCGAGAAGGAACGTATGTGTGGCTTTTGGTTCCGGGTAGGAATGTGCCTTGTGATTATTGGATGTTTGGCTTGTCAGATTGTTCTATGGTTTGTTCATGCATTATGAATGATGGCATAGCATAGCATGGTGAGGGGATGAAATAAGGGTGGCGATATGAAGGTACGAGATGTACCGGTATCTATCAATTAGGGGGTGAGATGCTCCTACTGGTACGAGAGGTGCCAGTATTAATTGATATGATATAGGGGTGAGATGCTCCTAGAAAAGAGTGCGAGAGGCACCAAACCGAGGGCAAGTGCATAGTGTTTTTTAGCATTCAGGATCATGTGATTAGGCAGAGATTACCGGTATGCATGATAGGCAGAGATTTGCCGATATTACTTGTGCAACTGATGTTTGGGCTATATGCCATATGATTGGCTGTGTGTTGTATGCTTGGCTGTATGCCGTGTGAATTGACTTATGTACGTGTGTCACATGTTATGTGTTCCTAGCACCATTAAGATTATTCTCAGCATTTATCATTTGATGAACGTAGGTCCGAGTTCAGAGGGTGAGAACCAGGACTAGAGGTACAGCAGCTGGTTCGTATCATGGACTTCTGGACGGACTCTTGCGGCTTGTATATTTGTGCATAGTCCTTTTATAGTTGTAGTATTTGGTAGTATACTAAATGTATTGTATAAGAATCCATGTCTATATCCAAGGGTTAAATTGTATTTATTTATATATCTTATGTTGTTGGATTTTTATACAAGCATTAGAGTTTAAAATTCCTTGTGGTATAATTATTGTTTTCCTGAGATGGGAAAGCAATGGTTATGCTACTGGATCATGTCGTCACCCCTTGGGTCTTGGGTCGGGGTATGACATGTTTAAGTGGTATCAGAGTTATGGTTAGCTTGTTGGGCTATGGTTGCTCGAGGAGCAATGGTTAGCTCATATATGTTGCTCGTGTACATTTATGTCTACTGCCAAAAAGGGAACTTGCACCAATGGGAGTCTTGATAGTCCTTGCTACTGATAGGTGCTAATGTTTATTTTTGTGCAGTGATAGCATAAGTGTCAAGTACAGGGTTTTGACCATGTTTGATAGAGCTGGGGCTAGTGGAGACGCGGGTAAGGATTAAGTGCATGCCCGGGATGATGTTTCTGAGGTTGGTAGTTAGGCTGGGGATGCAGCACCACAGAGAGAGCAGGCTGCCAAAGCACTATAGACAGAGCAACCTACAGCTACTGGAGTAGATCCATTGATAACACAGTTTGCCCAATTCTTTTGGATGCTACAAGGGCAGATGGAGCAGGTTAGACCACCTTCAGTGGTAGTTCCCCAGAAGGAAGAGTATAAGAGAGATTTTTAGAAGCTACGGGCATTTGGGGCTATAGATTTCACAGAGACCATAGATCCGTACATTGTAAAGATGTGGTTAGAGTGTACTCAGAGGATTTTTTGATAGATGAGTTACCAAGATGAAGTGAAACTGGAGTACATCATCTCACTGCTACAAGATGATGCTTACGAGTAGTGGATGACGATTCCACAGAGTCTAGCTGAGCCGTCTATTCTAACTTGGCAAGATTTTCTGAGGGAATTCCGGGAGAAGTATGTTCCCGAGTGCTTATAGGGATCGGAAGCTACAGGAATTCCTAGGATTGCAGCAGGGTGACATGACAGTGGCTGAGTACGAGAGGGAGTATACCTGTTTGGCTTATTATGTGGGTCATATCTTGACGACGAGAAAAGAGAGGTGCAAATGGTTTGAGCAAGGCTTGAGACCGAGGCTCCGGTCATTTGTTCAGGGGTTTCGGCATGATAATTTTTCTACTATGATCGCTCATGCCTTAGAGCAAGAGCAGACGCTCCAGGAAGACAAGGATCACCAGAGATCTATGAGGCGACAGTTGAGTGATTCTTATCCATCATCATCATTGTCATCACAGAAGAGAGCCAGACATGATGGTTCAGGTGGATCTGAGATACGACTTAGCAGAGGGTCACTGCGATGCTACAGGTGCGGAGGAGCAGGACATTATGCTTTGGAATGTCCTAGTCGGACAGTGCCACTCAGGTCTACAGCAGTCGAGGGTAGTTCGCATCAGCAAGGTTCTGTAGTTCAACCTTTACCTGGGACTACACAGATAGAGGTTGTGGCCAGAGGTAGAAGTCGGGACCGAGACAGTGTGGTTAGGGATGGTAGTCAGGGGTCAGTGGATCAACCTCGCGGAGGACCAGCAAGAGTTTACCATTTACGCCAGAATGAGTCGTCGCCATCAGTGAATCCGGCAGCAGGTATAATTGATTTTTGTTGAGTTATAGAGGTGTTGGACCGGAATTTCGGGGACGAAATTCTTTTTAGGAGGGGAGAGTTGTCACACCCATATTTGACACCCTAGGATTTTTGGTATTTTTATGTATGGTTGCTCGGATGTATACGTGTATGTATACATATCGTGGTACAATTGCTTACGTATGTACAGTGTATGTATGCTTGTGTATGCATCATGATGATGTGTTTTGCTGTGTATTTGTATGTATGCAAGATATGTGCATGATGGTATGTGTGTTTAGTATGTGTTTTGATGTTTCAGGTGGCTGGGGAGTGTATTGGAGTATGAGGAGAGAAGAATGGAGTGTGGTACAGGCGTACGGAGTATTGTATGGTCATACGAGATAGAGGAAGTAAAGAGTCTAGGGCTCTTGGAGGCCGTACGGGCGTACCAAAGAGTGGTCCAGCCGTACGCATGCTAGCAGGAATTTAGGTTTGTCAGGAGAGTTGTGGCCGTACGGGCATACCAAAGGTGGTACGGCCATACCGAGACTCGCAGGAAGTTGGGTTTGTTAGGGTTTTTAGGCTGGTATGGGCGTACGGGTGGTGGAACGGCCGTACGTGACTTAAGTTGGGCTTTTTAACAGATAAACATAAGCCTTTTTCCTTTTGTTCTTTCACCAAAAACCCTTCTAAACGCCTTAAAACTCTAGAAAATACCAGTAGAAGGACTTCTAGGCACCGGGATAGTGCAAGAGCATGGAGTTGAAGCATGGACTTCTAGGTTCCGAGAAGGAACGTATGTGTGGCTTTTGGTTTTGGGTAGGAACGTGCCTTATGATTATTGGATGTTTGGCTTGTCGGATTATTTTATGGTTTATTCATGCATTATGAATTATGGCATAGCATAGCATGGTGAGGGGATGAAATAAGGGTGGTGATATAAAGGTACGAGATGTACCGAGGTACGAGATGTACCAGTATCTATCAGTTAGGGGGTGAGATGCTCCTACTGGTGTGAGAGGTGCCAGTATTAATTGATATGATACAAGGGTGAGATGCTCCCAGAAAAGAGTGCGAGAGGTACCAAACCGAGGGTGAGTGCATAATGTTGTTGAGCATTCAGGATCGTATGATTAGGCAGAGATTACCGGTATGCATGATAGGCAGAGATTGTTGATATTGCTTGTGCTACTGGTGTTTGGGCTATGTGTCGTATGATTGGTTATGTGTTGTATGCTTGGTTGTATGCCATGTGAATTGACTTGTGTACGTGTGTCATATGTTATGTGTTCCTAGCACCACTGAGATTATTCTCAACATTTATCATTTGATGAACGTTGGTCCAAGTTCAGATGGTGAGCACCGGGATTAGAGGTATAATAACTGGTTCGTGTTGTGGACTTCTGGACGGACTCCTGCAGCTTGTATATTTGTACATAGTCCTTTTGTAGTTGTAGTATTTGGCAGTATACTAAATGTATTGTATAAGAAGCCATGTATATATCCAGGGGTTAAATTGTATTTATTTATATATCTTCTGTTGTTGGATTTTATATGAGCATTAGAGTTTAAAATCCCTTGTGGTATAATTATTGTTTTCCTGAGACGGGAAAGCAATGGTTATGCTACGGGATCATGTCGTCACCCCTTGGGTCTTGGGTTGGGGTGTGACAAAAATTATATGAACTCATTAATTTGTGATTTTAATAGGAAATTCATGGGTGGTTTGCTTTGATGTTAATTAAATTTCTAAATGATTTCATTTAAATTTTAAAAAGGAAATGTATAGTTCTTGTATGTCTTACATTCTATGTTTTATAATTATTATGTACTATTGATTTTTACACTCAATATTCATTTTTATGATAAATACAAATCAAAGAAGATGATCGATAATGAACAAATGTAAGATTGAACTAATTGAAAGATAAGCTATTAAGAGAGAACAATCTAGGTAGCTAACTATTTTGCCATTTTATTATAGATGTTTATGGTGCAACTATGCAACTATTTCTTAGACTTAACTATAGTAGTGCATTTATTTTTATATATTATATGTTGTGTTGTTAATAACAAGTATGTTTTATATGTTTTAAATTTATGTTTTCCTAATCTAATAATTGTCCTTGTTCATTAAGGTGTATTAAGAAGTTTTAAGAGTTAAAATAATACATTTCTTATTTATTTTATTACCACTGGTTAGTATGTTAGCTTACCACTTTAAATTTAATGAACTATCATAAAAATAAATTTTTAATATAAAATTTTCTTTTTTGACTTCTTTTATTTAATGATATTAGAATTTTGATTTACCCTTCTTTATATGCTAATTTTATCTGAGAAGTTTATTTAGTGATTTAAATGATAATAGTTTGCTATGTAATTTTAAGTATTTTAAAGATAAATAAAGGTTTTAAATTACATTTTATTTTATCTCTTATAATATGTTTAATGGATTTCTAAGTTAAATTTTAAGATTCATTAAGTATATTTTGAGAGCATGTTACAACTTAATGATAGGTTAAGGTGTGATAAGGTGTTTATTAGATATATCTCTCGTAAGAGGGAGACAAAACTAATCTTGATTAATTACTTTTCTTTTCATGTTCAAACCACAATCTTTAATATCCAACTAAATATAACATTTTTTTGTTAAAATATAAAATTCCTTATATAAAAAAAACTATGGTAAACTTAAGTTTGAGGACTTAGTGATATAATTATTATGAGATCATTTATGAAATTGATCCATGTTGGAATCTCATGGTAGGTCTATATAATATCTTGCTCTATAACAAATACTTATAAATTTGATTTGTACCATGCATATAATCATCACATAGTTATTAATCAAAATTATACAAGAATTAATTCATGATTAAAATGTTAATGATTGACTAAAGTTAGAATAATAATTATATAGGTATGCATATACACTATTATGTTAAAGTTCAAATGATTATAATAATAAGGAAGAAAACTAAAGCTTTGTAATAAAAACCGACATATAAATATAGTTCATATATCTAGCCTAAGGAGTAGTTACATGACTTTGATTTGTCACATCTATTATTTTTACATGAGTTATTAAATGTTTATACATGTGCTTTGTATATGATTAAATTGGTGAATTCATGTGATAAATACGTGGATTATGAAGAAAATGATTTATATGATATGCTAAATAAATAGAATTTATGAAACATTTTAAATGTTGAAAATGAAATTTGTACGTGTATTATGTAAATAATGAGTGGTAGCTAGTTAAATGAGATGTGAAATATAATTTAAAATCAAAATAAATTCAATTAAATAATAAGATGGACATTTATGGATTTAAAATAAGCATAATTAAATAAAGTGAATTTTATTTATTGTTTAGACAATTAATAGGAATAGTAATTAAATATTAATATAAAGATGAATGAATCAATTAAGATGCTCGAGATAATAAATTTAATAGTAAAAAAGTAATTTGATAGGTGCCAAATCCAAAAAATTAAATTCTTGCTTCCTTATGATATAAATTTGTAGTATGTAGAAGTATAGTTAATCAGATGAAGAATAGTAAATTTCTTGATTCTTATTTGAAAGAAATAATTTGAAAAAGTATGAATTTTTAAATGCAAAAGGAAACTGAAAATAATTTTAAAAAGTATTAATGATTTAAATCTCTAGGTCAAAAGCAAATCTCTATTCTTGCTTATTGTTTGATCATTGACTCAAAAATAATTCACAATGGTTTTACTAAATTGATTCTAGTTATGTTTATGGGATTAAAGTGAATAATAAAATACTTTAAGAAATTAAAAATATTTAGGTCATATATACAATAAATAAGAAACTTTGATTAAACTAAAAAGAGCCTAGCCGTGCATATTAGCTTGAATACAAAATGAATAAAAGAAAAACATATTTAAAAAAATAAAATGATAAGACTAAAAACTCATTATAAAGGGAAGAAATCTTCCATTTATAAATATCCCAAAATTAAAATAAATAAATAAATAATAAATAATTTTAAAGATAACAATTCTATCTCCTTAAACAACTTTGAATTTGATCCTTAAGCCAAAAATATGAATTTTGAACTTTAATAACTTATAAGTGTCAAAATTTGATACTTCAAAAATCTGCTGAAAATATGGGTTTTATCTTCATTTCCTATCTTTAGTCTAAAAAACCTACAAAATCCTAATTTAAGGAAATTATCCTCAAAATAAACCTAAAAATCATCATAAAAAGTGAAAAAAATATATTCTAACTTATTTCCCTCACACTTATATTATGCTTGCCCTCAAGCATATCTAACAACTTTTCTTCTTTCAAATAATCAAATTCATCAAATCATATCTCTTAAGATAACAACTTAATAACTCAAAAATGATATCCAAATACAACTAACAATCATAACAACCTTCAATCTATATGTATTATAGCAAGAACCAACAAAACTCCTTAAAGAAAGAAATGCATAGTTTAAAAATTTAATGACCACATACATATTTTAATAATGTTAATACATAATTAAAGAAACATATGCATTCCATCATCAAGTTATAATGCAAAAACTTGTTATATATCACATGAATGATAAGATTAACTATTTATATCAATTGCCTAAGAATAACAATTCTAAATAACAAAACTTGAAGTTTAAGTCACTATTCAAAGAATGAATAAGAATATTGAAAAGAACATAATTGTTTCAATAGAAAACAATAGTTTATCAAAAAGAAAAATTTTACAATGCTCAAGAAAAATTTACAACAACTATAATAATCATAATATTCATAGCAAAAATTCTTAGCAGTAAATAATTATACTTCCCTCCCCCACACTTAATCTTCACATTATCTCAATGTGAATTTTATACCAGTCACACAGGTAAAACAAACAAGTAATAGTAGAAAGAAAAGGAAATTGGGTGAGAGAGGGTTAGGCTGACTACTACTGTTGGAAATCATCTTCATTCTTGTAATCTTTGTTTGCATATTGAGACCAAATTTTGCAATAGCCTAATTTTGAATTTAGAAACTATAAGGTTGATTTCTTGAAGCAATGAAAAATCATAGATTATGTAACTTCTAATTTTTGTATCTTTTACTCATAATAGAAATTATGATTCCTATTAAAGCAATTTCGTAAGAAATAGGGTGTTGCCATTTATTTTTCTAATCTTATGTCATTCCTTGTTTAACCATCTTTACAATTCAAAATCCTACAAAGTTATCTACAGCCATGCTTATCTTCTAATAATTCTATTTTTACTAGAAATTATTGGACATGTTGGATCAAAAGCATAACCAAGTGCATTTAGGATCTTGCAAGGTAGCCTCATCCCATATAGGCTAACAATATCCAAAGGCAACAAATCAAACACTCTATGTAAATTAAGTGAATCTCAAATGTATTAGACATATCACAATACCTAATCAAAAATTCATCAATTAAGCATAAAGCCATATTAAACTTATTCACATAATATGAAAATTATTTATCCCATAATCTAAATTGAATCATATTAATACTTTATAGAATTCAATTTTTGTTTATCCATATTGTTATTAAAAGAAAGCTAGAGGTAATAAAATAAAAGGAATAAGAGTAATTGAATTTATTAAATAGAAATTTGTTATTAGAATTAGAATAAGAATAGATTAAAAATAAAAAGGGGATTTATTGTATGAGATAATGGTAGCCAACTTAATTTAAGGAAAAGAATTGAATAATATAGAATAAGGGAAATTTAGAATTTAGGAGAAGAGAAATGAAGAAGAAGACATGTAGTAAGAAGGGAAGGCTATTGATCAAAATAAATGAACTTGAGGAGGAATTATTAAGTGTCTAGGTGATTTTGATTGAAGTATAAAGAAGAAATTAGAGGGGAGAGGGGTTAGTTGGGGTTTAAGCATGAGAAGAAAATTGAATTAAGATTTAAGTGAGAGATTATGAAGTGAACACAACTTGGATCAAGAAAGAAAGGAAGTTGAGATTGTAAACTAGAATGAAACTTAAAGGAATGAGTGAATTAGATTGATTATTGGAAGAAAAGAAATACTAAATCTATAGAAAATTGAAGATTCAACAGTATACAGTTCAACTTTCTAATAGAGTATAAGGTAGGTAAAAATTAAAAGAAAAAACTAGTACGTACTATGTCTTGTCAAGCTCTTGCATGCTCAATAATTTGAAATTGTGAACTAGTAGAAGATGAATGTTTCTTGTTATAGGTGACGAGAATCAAAAGAAGCATTGTAAAAAAAATATTTAGAAAAAGCTGTCCTAAAATTTAATTTACAAACATGGATAATTATTTTAAGATGATTGATTGGTTGAAATTAGAATTTCAAATGCTTTTATAACAAATTAAGGAATGATTAAAAACCTCCATGAATTATGTTACAACCACACAAAATGTTATATTAGACAACATGTGGTATATCATGGACTTGGTTAGAAAGTATGAATCATATGCATTGTGTAATAGGCTAGTTATGTACATGAGATGGTTAATAGTTGCCCAACAAGCTATCAAGATTTAATGTTTATTGTAAGTAGCATCTATATTTACATTAGAAAATAGATATAATGGAAAGAAACATTATATATTGTTCTTATATGATTGACCATAAAATGATATCAAATGAGCCATGTGCATATATGAATTGAGCTTGAAATGGTTGTCTTATATTTTAAATTGTACTTAATAGGATGGATCCTAGATCTTCTGATGTTATAGGATTGATGAAAACCAATTACATATTATGTCCAAGAATAAAAGGAAATTAACTATTTGGATTAAAATATAATAGTTCAATTTTAGATATACTGAATTATATTTAAAAAATATGGTTAATAATGAATTAAATAATTAATAGTAATATATAATATATGTGCAAAAATTCTAATATATTTGAAGAGTAATTGTTAGATATATGATACTACCATTGAATTTTTCAAGAATTCATATTTTTGAAAACTTTTTTTCACAATTTCTATATCTTTATGAAAAACTTGATTTAACATATTTTTATAAATATTTATTTTTTGTATTTTTATAAAAAAAAAACAAAAGAGATAATGGATGGTTAGGATTTGTGAAATAAGAAAGGAAAAATTTTGAATATTAAATAAGAAAAGAATGAAAATGAGATATAAATAATAAAATAACCCTTAAACAAAAGGATAATTTTATTAGTTTTTATTGCTTATTTATATAATATTTTTACTTAATTTTAATTTATTTTCTATTTTTGAAATTTTATAGAAATTTTTTAATATTTTTAATTTATTTTCAATGTCAAAATAAATTTCTTTACTCTTCTTTATTTTTGTTTTAAAAACTGAATATATGACATTAGTTTTGTAACGATGGTGAACCAATCTCTTCTTGTTTGGGATTAAAAGAATGATTGGAATATAATTTTATTGGTGAATTTAACTTTTCCCCATGTCATTTTTTTTTTCGCAAAAATATCATATTTTTTAAAATAACATATTAATTTCAAATAAAAAAATATCAACTCAAAATCTCATGAGATTTGCCAACCAAATATAATCTTAATCAAATATAATTTAAATTATCTTATGACATTATCAATAAAAAATATATCAACATAAATTATAAACTCATAAAAAAATATGTAAAATTTTTAAAAAATCTGATTTTAATAATAAATTGTTTTATATCTATTTTTTATAAAAATATTTTTAAATAATAAAAAATATTTATAATAATAAAAAATCTTTTTATTATTTAATAATAAAGAATTTTTTACAGTTTTTTTATTTTTTGATATTTTTTAACTTTTTATTTTTTAATATATAATATATTACTTCCTATAAAAATATTCTTTAAAATTAAAAATTATTAAAATAAATTATATATTCATAAAAATTATATTAAAATTTTAAAAAATCTGATTTTAATAATAAATTCTTTAGATCTATTATTTTTTTTATAAAAATATTTTCCAACTGCCATTCAAAAAGTAATTGCTATTTTTTAACATTAAAAGATATATTTGGTCAGTAATTATCCCAAAAAATATTTCCAATTTTACAAAAAAACCGTTCATGCCCGGTAATGCAAGGGAAGCTAGTGATAAGATACTGAATGAATGTCGTGAATATTTTTGGCATTAAAGTTGCCATTTCGTCCATTTCGTCCATTTCGTCAAAGTACACATGACATATTCTATCATAACCAATTTCTGCTAAAAAAAAAAGTGCAGTGCCAATAAATCTATGTGATATTATTTGTAAAATGACTCCATTGAGTCCCATATCATTTATAGAGTAAATTTTTATATAATTATAAAGCTCATATGAGATACAAAATATTTTTTAATGATAAAGGATATTTTACAATTTTTTTCATTTTTGATATTTTTGATATTTTTTAACATTTTATTTTTTAATATATAATATATTACTTCCTATAAAAATATTTTTTAAAATTAAAAATTATTAAATTATAAAAGTATAGTATTTAAATTAATATTTTAAAAATTATAATTTACAATTTTGATTTTCAAATATACATTTAAAATCCTTTCAATGCATATTACATATATGATATCTTTTTGAAAAAGTTCAAATGTTTTAAAATAATTTTTTTAATTTCATATTTTTGAAAAATATATTTTTATATTTTCATAATCTTTGAAAGATTTTACTATATTTTTTTGTAAAAAATATATTAAAAATCATCATTAAAACATTTTTCAAAGCATATATGTATATAAAGAGTATATGATTAAAATACAAAAAGTTTACAACATGAATAGAAGAAATATACAATAGAGATATAAAAGGATTAAAAAATTATATTTTCTACAATTTCAAATATTAAAAATACATGTATTTACAATATATTTTACAAAATGTAATATCTGATATGTAAAGGTTAATTATAAGTATATGATAAGTATACAATAAGTATAAAATAGATATATAAGTATTTACATCATATTTTGTGAAACATAATATCTGATATCTAAGAGTTCACTATAAGTATATGATAGGCATACAAAAGGTTTATAAAATTCTATTTTTTACAAAAAAATCAGAGATACAAGTATTTACAGTATATTTTACAAAACGTAAATTCTAATATGTAAAGTTTACTATAAGTATACAATTGGTATACAAGAAGAATATAAAAGGTTTATTAGAGGAATATAACAACCATATCAAATACTCGTAATATAGTCATTTGTCATAACACTTATGGTAAAGAAATAAAAATAAACTCTCCATATCTGTAAGTACATATGAATTTTATAGATTTTACGAAATTTAGTTATAAGCTTATCAATATTTAAATATGGAACCACAGCCTTCAAAACTTCATTGTTAATTGAGTGAAACATTTTTTTTTTATCCTACTTGAGACCAAAAGGTTTGAAAAATATAAAAGAACGTGAAACCTTGATCAACTAATAACAACCATAAATCAATTACTCTAAAAAAATATAAGCTTATCCCTAAAACCTCTTCTATTTTTGTAAAATAAAATACCCAATTTCATCAATTTGAATAAATTAATTTTGTTTGGTTTAATTCTTTTGAGTAATTCAATTCTTTGGCAAATATATATTCATTTCTAAATGAATTCTCATGGATGATTTTAACATAAAATTCTAAAATTCATTATATTTTTTCATTTTTTGGTATTTTTATTGATTATATTATATTTGTTCGTGTTAGACCCTAGGTTTTGATTGGTATGACACGTGTGAGTCAATTTAAGTTATTTGCAATTTTCTAAGTATTTTTGTGTTTGGTACGGGCGTACCACCCTTTGTACGACCATACCGTCTGGGCGTACCAATTGCATCCTGTGCTATTGAATGTGGTACGGGCGTACCATTGGTTGGTACGGTCGTACCACAACTCTCAGAAATTTCGCGTATCAGTCAGCCTGTTTTGGTACGGGCGTACCATTGTTGGTACGGGTGTACCACAACTCTCAGGAATTTAGCGTATCAGTAAAACCTGTCTGGTACGGACGTACCAAGTGATGGTACGGCCGTACGCGAACTCTCAGGAAAATTTGTTATCAGTAAAACCTGTCTGGTACGGGCGTACCAAGTGATGGTACGACCGTACCA
>CANYBF010161082.1:0-30845 GCA_948192965.1 Dalechampia spathulata | reverse complement strand
CCCTCTCCCCATCCTCATATATATATATATATATATATATATATATATATATATATATATATATATATATATATTGCAATAGAGCTTGGAGAATATTAGTACCAAATGACTATAAGATGTCAAGAAAACTATATAATAAGGAGTCAGATTCATCAAATTTATATGTGTCACATGAGCAAACCCTACTGGCATCACCAATATATTCTCTAACAGTATGCAGATCTTTAACAAGAAATTTTAAAACAAAATTTGGAAAAATGGGTTTATAATATTGAACAAAATGAACAATAGTTTTGGCTTTTTGATTATTTAATTTAATCATTAAAGGACCAATAACCTGTCAACATCTTTGATAGCCTGGTAGAGTGCCAAGAAAGTCATTGCCATGACGAAAATAAGATGAGAAAAGCTGTGTGGAAGATGAACTATACCATAACCTTTTTTATTTTTTGACTTGCTTTTGTGTTCATTTTCCAAAGTTTTTCTTCCTTTCCAATGATTAGTAATGGAAATTGCACTTTCTTATATTCTTTTTTTTTGTATTTATCACCATACTCATTTCGTATATTACATAAAATGAGACATTAACATAATTTCTAAAGCACTTATCAAACTACTAAATACATGGTACTATTAGCATAAAACAGGTTATCAATAACAACTTGTTATTTTATCACTTTCTATTATTGTAAATATTTAACTAGTTCTATTCCTCCATGTTAGAACCCATTTGACATATTAGGAGATAAATTTACATTTTTATCATTGATCTGATTCGTGATTCAAACCCCAAATAAGCAGTCAGGCGCAACAAACGATTGATGGCGGTTATTATATTCGTTTCTCAGTACACTATAATTACAAACTGAGAACTCTAATTCCTTGCATTGGTAGGGCGCAATGTGGGCCATGATATCTGACATTGGATGTAGTAATTCAGTAACTCCATGTCCAAAAGGGTTGATCTTCCACAGGGAATTCAAAATTACATGAATTTGCAGGTGGGTCATGGTATAGTTTTGCGAAACATGGAGAAGGCAAGAAGCTCTTGCCAAGATCATCTTCTTCATCCTGAGAGAAATCTGACTGGTCTGGTTCATAAACATGAGAAGAATCAGCAGGCTCCAGGAATGAATCCGGGCTTCCCGAGTCGAAAAGATCGCTTTTCGCAGAACTTGCTTCTTGTTTTGGCGTCACCATTGCTGCGCTGCAACTCTTTTCAGATACAGTTACTGGAAATGGATTCTGAAGCTCAGGATTGACTGAATTGATTGTATCATCAGGCGGTTCTAATCTTTCTATCCTCCTGTCTCTAGCAAGCAATTTCTGTTCCAGGGTAGTATACTGTTGCACAGAAACAGTGAACAACAACATCAGCTTATGGATTGTATGTAAAGTGTGTATATATATTATATTTCAGGTAACAAAAATGACCTCGTTTTTCAAATTTTCCTTCTCCTTGAGGAGATTGTCATAATCAGCCTTGAGCTTGTCGTAGCTAGCTTTCAAAGAATCGTAATCCTTCTCTAGTTGTTTGTTCTTGAACCGAGCTCGCCGATTTTGAAACCAAATGGCAACTTGACGAGGCTGCAAGCCAAGTTCTTTAGCTAGTTGTATTTTTCTTTCAGGTTCAAGTTTGTTTTCTACCTCAAAATTCCTTTCAAGAAACTGAACTTGAGTGGCCGTCAGCCGCCTTTTCTTCCCAGGCAGGTTAAGGCATCTGTCGAAATCATCGTCGCCATTTTCTTCTTTAACAAGCGGTTGAAAGTAAGGTGCATCCATTGTTTCTTCTCCACCAACATCATCAAAGTTAACTATGGATTTTGCACCTGGAAAAAACCAACCAGATAGATTTGAAAACAAAGAGACTACAAAACAGAAAACACCCAAGAACACGAATGAGAATTTAAGCAAACGAAGGAAATCTATATCATAAAATTCCATAAATAACCAAAAAATAATAGTAAAAGAAGAATAGTTTAGCATTTTGATTGTAAACGTGTTCTCCCTAGCAAGAATTTGGCAATAGAAGAAGAAGATCAACGCTCTTGTCATCAGAAGAAAAGTTAAACAGAGCTGAAAACAGAGTGTAGAACAAGCTAAAATGACAAAAAAGAAACAGAATTTACCATGAAAAGCAGAGGACGAAGTGGGAAGCCATAGCTGGTCGCAAGGGAGAGTTTCGTTTTGAAGCAAAACGTTAGTCATAATATTAGAACCATCACAGAATTTATCACCTGCCATATCTCTGTTGATTCTACGTTTCTTGCTGGAAGGTTTCGATCGTGACTTTGAATTCCCACCCTCAAAAAGAAGAAAAAAAGAACAGGAAAGATTTCAAACAGTCATATTATAAAGAAAGAAAGCAGAAGGGATAGTGAGGTTTAAGCCTGCTGCTGATGAAGAAGATGGCTCCAATGGATAAAGCCTGTGAATGAAACGGAAAGCTCATACCCATCACTCACTCTCACCGTACAAAATGGTAAAAAATAAAGGAAGTGTTTCTTTTCAAGGAGTGAGGAGGAGCCTCTAATCCACAAACGAAAAGGGTTTAGAAAGACTGAAACTTTGATCAGAGAGAAAGAAAGAGACTGCCACGTTGAGAACTTTGAGGAAGAGAGAGAGAGAGAGAGAAAATCTTCTCTGTGAAGAAGGGCTTTGATGGGTTTATATAGCAAGAAAATTTATCCTAAATTCTTATTACATTATAGCAATTCTAGAATAGTCAATTGGATTTTTAAAATTTTATTTTATTTTTATTGAAAATATTATAATTATATTTTATTTCAAAAATCAATAATATAATTATATTTATTAATTTCTATTAATATTAAAAATATATTAATTTTATATAAATTAATCGATATTTATTATTAATTATTAATATAAAAATAATAATTAATATGTATTTAATATTTTATGAAAATTATTTTATATTATTAAATCATAAGTATTTTTTAATAATAGAAATAGTGAAATGGTATTGTAAGTTCATTGGCTCATTTTAATTCTTTCTAACTATGTGTTTACTTAATTAGGGAAATTTTTAAATCACAATAAAATTTAAAATGGATATAATTAATTTTTAAAATTTTTTTTTTGAATTCAATATTTCATTGGTAATTTAGAAAATTAAAATTTTTGACATATTAAATGTATAAATTATTTGGTAAATTTTGTTTTAAAATAATTATAAAAAAATCTTAATTTGAAATTTTAAGACTATAAAACCTATTCTAATAAAATTTTAAAATACAATTCATTTTATTAAATTGAAACTTTCAGTTATTTATAGAATTACCATTAAATTGATTAAATTGGTTTAAGTTAGTCCATGTTTTAGGGTAGTTTATGGCAAAATTGAGAGTTAAGGGTCAAAATATATATATGTATAGAAAGAGAGCTCTAGGATTTAGATATTCCCTTTGAGGTGTGACAAAAAGAGCCATCCTTCCAACCCATCTCATGAAATGGAGCTATTCATCCACCAATTTTAAATATTTTGTTTGATAATATTTTTTTATATAATTATCATGAAAAAAAGATTGAAATAAAAGTATGAAAATTAAATTAAAAATAATAAAGTTGTGAAATTTGTTTGATTTTTAATAATTTGAATCTCTATAATTATTTCTTATTAATTATCTGAAAAAATGAAGATTATTACAAGAGTAAAATAATATACAAAAATTATTATTTTAATTGATAAAAGAATATTGAAATTTATTTAAAAATATAACAAAAAATTGAAAAGAAAAACTTTATTATTATTTTTTTAAGTTTGTTTGAAATGAAAAAGAAAAGGGAGTAACTTGAAAGAAAAGTTAAAAAGAGGGGGGAAAAGAAAAAAAAAGTTAAAGAAGGGGAAATGTAGATGACAACGAGGAGGGGAAAAAACAACAAAACTAAGCAGTCCAATCAATCGCTATCAGATTTGGAGCTATTTCATTGTAGAGAGCGGTGATGATTCATTTCTGTATTACATCACCCTCTTTCTTTTTTTTAATAATATTAATTAATTAATTAATTACCATAACCTTTCCAATATTAAGTTGTAATTATAATTATCATCTTTTTCTTATAATATAATTAATATAATTTATTAATATATATATATATATATATTATCAGATATTATTAAAAAAAATTTAATAAATTATTATAAACTATAAATGAAAGTTAGATTCAAATAATACCAAGTATTTTGAGTATAATTTAATGTAATTTTTAAAAACTTATATGGTGTTTATTTTCTAATACTACCTTAACAAATCGATTAATTAGTTATATATGCACATGTGAAAGACGATAATTTTCATATTTGAATCGATAAAATTGTTTATAGTAAATACAATAAAATATGATATAATTATATGTATCATATAGCAAAATAATCATAATTACTATATACAATATAACCAACACATGAACAAAGTACAAATATATATACGCACATACTAAAATTTAAGATGAATATTACTCAATAAAATATTTTAATAATTTATTCCTCATATTTCCTGTATAGAGGTAGTCACTTAAATAAAGTTTCAAATTTAAATAGCATATATATAATAGTTTTAAAATTTTATTAAATTTATTTTCAACAATGATTATCCAACTCGAATAAAACTAGTTTTACTTGTTTAAAAATATAATAATATCTTAATTTTATGATCTGATTAAAGTATTTTTGCCTGAAGACTAACATACTAATCATCAACTTAAACATGGCGTAGACTTAATTAATTAATTATTAATTATTAATATATTATTTCGGTATGCGAATATTATTTAATTATAATTATTCTAATTTATTATTAACAAACATTTAAATATAATTAGTCAATTCCTTTTTGCACAAACATATTCTAAAAAATGTTAAGCTTGTAATTGGAATCAATCATTGGTTAAATTAGATTTAAAACCTGATTAGTTGACCGTTAATACGGTTAAATAAATGATCTAGAAGTCGGACTCAAAATTCAAGGGCTCATGATTCTCGTCGTAGGCGTCAGATTCCTTTTGGGACCCACCACCCGGTCATCATATTGTCCGTGGATCCCACTCTCCCATCAATCTCTTGGGCTGATATTCGCCACGTAATAATCCCTTTATTTCAATTATTATTAACCAGATAATTATCATCTTTGTAAATGGTAATTTTGCATTGGTCGGTTTTCCATTTGTGTGGATCTCTTCTTGCTTGTTGCCTGAATTTACGCTCTTCGAAAGGGTAATTAATGGCATGATCGTATGATGGGAATTCGATTACTTCACCTCAATTTAAGGGGGTGTCGTTTGATTTTGGTTGGTCCATTTCCGAGCCCTTTTTGTGGATGTTTTTGCTTTGTTTTCTTTGGTAGGCTGCTCGGTTAGGTAAAGCTAATGGAGAAAATTGATCCATAGCTAGCTTGAAATTTGTGTCATATGTTGGAACCAACTTGGAAACATTTAAAAGTTACTGGATATTGTGACTATTTCTTGATCAAAAGGCTAACCAACCCGTCCATCTTTATCCATAGTTATTAATAATCGTATAAGATCATTTGAGATTAAAAATATGAAAAATTTTATTATACATGTTTTGACATTTAAATTAATAGAAGCTTTTTAAAAGAAAATTATATTTATATATATATATATATATACATATGTTTTACATAGTTGAGTATTTGTTTTTATAGCTTAAATTTGCTTCTTGAATGTTAAATTGTAATAGTCATTATGGACTATTTAATATGAATCAATTATTTTTATATCGAATAGACTAATAAAGTCAAATATAGCTGATAAATCATTTATAATACTGAAAGATCAAGATAAATCCAAATTCATGGAAAAGTTATTCGATTAAAATATATAATTAGTTAATGTTCATTGAGATAGAAAAATGTGGTTGTGGGTTTAATTTCTGAGAGAGGAATACAAGCAGGTTCAATGAATATGAAACTTTGCAGGGATATCATATCAGGTTTCAAAAGTCAGCTGCCACTGTCTGACCAGAAATGTTATTCTAGAGTACAGATAGCACACAGAATCGGCATTTTAGGGTGAACCCTTTTGTCAAAAGAGTTATAAGCTTAGCTGGATCCTCTAATGCGACCCCTTTTTTTTTCAAAGAAAGAGATATATTCCTGATTGTAGTATTGGCTAAAAATGCAGTTTTCTTTCTGATTATTTTGTCTTCAGGAATTTCATTAATGCTTTTGTTCTCTCCCAGTATCTCCCACATGGTCTGTTGCTGCATATATTTCATATATATATATTCTTCAGGATTTACATCTGAAACTCTATAGCTGTCATGTCCTTAAATGGGTGCTTTCTGTGGGGTCTATGAGAAGCACTCTAATCTGAATTTTCCATGACAGAATTGAGTGTAAAGAATGAATACAGATTGATCTTAAAGACCAGTTTCAAAGCAGTCAATTGGAGAGAAAATCCCATGAAATCTTGACCATTGCAATAACCCAACTTGCTTTTTCATTGGAAGTCTCCAATCCCTGGAAAGAAACTCTCGTTTCTTTGTACAAGATCATATATTTTTGCAGTTTTTTTCCTGATTATTATTTTTAATTCATTGATTCATGTCTGTGACAAGCTTTACCTAAATTGGCGTACCTGGTTTGGATTGGACCCAGTTGCTTAAAAATGGGTCGATCATTATGCATAGCTGAACTTGGTCGTTCACGTTGTTATCACCAGGTGTTTGATTTAATTCCCAAGCCAGATTCGGAATGTGCGAGTGCGTGGGGCAAATATTGGGTTTTGCTAGAAAACGTTGCTTTGGGTTCATTTAAAGCAATCAGAGTGGTTTTAAGGTAAATGAGAGAGCGGTTGATATCAGTTTTAAAGTTATTCGATATATATTACAATACTAATCATATATCATCTAATTTAATGAATCAAATTCATGTAATAGTTCCTCGTTTTGCTATTAGTGGAAATATGTTTATATATAGATGGAGCAGTGCCATTATCAGATCTTTATGCAGATCCAAAGAGATGGAGATGGTTGATAACGTGCAGCAAGCAATAAACATGAGAAAATCTCAATCCAGAGAAAGGTTAAAGAGATCGAACTTATCAAATTACATGACTATTGCTACTGTACTTGGGTTTGCTCCACATGAAAATGAGATGCACCCACCAGAATCCTCAAGAACTTATAACGATTGGTTTCGGAATAAATATTTGCAGCAATTTATATGAATCCAATTCCGGCTTCCAAAACTACAACAATTTGTTGAAGAAATGACCCTCCTGATAACGCATCACCTTTCATGCTCTATGAGTGAAAAATAATCATATCAATCTACTTGGACAACAATTTGTAAAGCCGCTCTCATATGCTGCATTTCTCGATTCTTATCGATTATCATAACAATATTGATTGGTATAAAATTCATCAAAATCGACACTACTTTATAAAATTAAATGTAATTATAATGAAAACGAGAAAAAACTATCAAGTATTAGAAGATGATATTTCTGGGTTTGGGTCTAGTTGAAGGATAACGTTTTTTCCTTGGAGGCAGATAACTTGTGACTTCGTTGATTCCTGAAAACATAATGCAGGTTTTCCTTTTGTCTTTAGAATGAACCCATTTACAGGAAAGATCTAAAGAAGAATGTCGAATCACATGGCATAAGGGTAGCTTATATATCCAATAAATTTAACTTATAGTTCCTGAATACTAACATCATCTTACTAATCAATCATTAAATGCTAATAACACAACATATAATTATTAATTTTACAGATTAAGGCTTCTAATTAACACGATCTAGGATTATGCCCAAGATGTTTTAAAAACGAAAACTATGCCAAAGAAACTATTTCAATTGATTAAATTATCATCCGTCAATCTTAATTAAATAAAAAAAAAGTGGGTAATTTTAGAATTGAAATCTTATTTTTTATATTTATAAAGAAATCCCTACCGAAATACAATAAATTACAGACGAATTTATTTATAATAAATGAGTCGAATATAAAACATAAAATCATAATAAATTTAAAATAAATTACGCTGAAAATTAATTTATAACGGAATAACGGGAGGGGATGAAAGGAAAGCAGGGGAAGTAATTAAATAGTGGGTGCAAAGGTAAATAATGTTGCATGTTATACATGTGGAGTAGTATCCAGTTTCAAACGGCATTGGAAAACCATAGTGGACATTGAAAAAGCCACTCATGCTTCTCATGTACCCCATCCACGAAAACAACTTCTTCCATAATTCCCACTATTCCCCCACCTTTTTTCCTTTTTAACTTTCCCCCCCCCCCCCTTTATTCTTTGCAAATTTCTATCTGCCTGTGCCCATTTGTAACGTTCCATGCAATAAAAACGTGATCACATCCGACGGTCAATTATTTTGGAACTTCTTAATTGTCTTATATATAATTCTTCTTCTCCTTTTTTATATATATATATAGATTCGTAATGAAATTATTACTTAGAAATAATCAAATATCCAGAAGTTTTTCCCTTGAAAATAATATAATTTCGGTTTATATCATGAGATTTTTTCAAATGCGTCCAAAATGAAAATATTTTATAAAAATGTTGAATTTTTTTTAAAAATATAGGTGTTATTTTAGTGGTTAGAGAAATTAAAAAATATATAAATTAAAAAATATCATTAATATTTCATGATTAATGAAATTCAATTTTAACTTTAACTCCTTTATTTTTATTTTATAGTTTCTAGTTGCCCTGTTGAATCTATAAAATAACTGTTACTTTTATAAGAAAATTTATTATTTTTATTAAATTTCAAAAATTATATTATATTATTATGAAATATAAAATAAAAATTATCATTTTTATAATTATCTCAAAATTAATTATGATGAAATATTCTTGATCTAAATAAAATACAACTAATAAAATATTTTTATATATGAATAAATTTAATACGATAAAATTGAGATATATAATAAGATTATTATTGATGATGAAACTTTTTTGACTTAGTGGGGTGGTCTGAAATTTGTGTTGAATGAGGTACATGCATCCTTCTACCAACATTGAACAAGTATAATAAGCATGGAGGGCTTATTTAATTTAATAAAATAAAATAAGTGATGATGATGATCCTAATCACTCAACTCACCAAAAATCTCGAAGCACCAGCATGATAATGATTGCCAAATTCAACACAAGTGGTAACATGTTTCGTACTGAGCAAAGCCCTGCCTAATTAGGGTAACTAATCAAATCTAGTCCATCAAAATTCCACCCTTCCAAGCAACTCCACTTCCATTCAGATATTTAGCTTCAGTATTATTTTTAATGCCAAATATATACATATATACATGTATATATAGCCCATATGGTGCTGCTGCCATTGGCTTCGTTTGGCTTAGTGGAATCAAGTGGGTGTGTCCAAACTTATCATTTGACCCCAACTCTTTGGCTTTCTTCCACACTCTTCTCATTCATTTTATACTGATTAAATTCTTACCCATGGATTTTTTTAATTATATACATTAAAATATACCTATTTCATTAATAACGATTGCATAACTGCAATTTTCATTATATTCTTATTGATATATTTTACATTATATTTAATAATATATATATATATATATATATATTGAACTTTGATATATATAACAAATCAATATATACATAAGGGCTGCAATTTTATTGTTTTGTTGGTCCCAATGATAAGGGCTACAATTGTAGGTTAATGCCACAAAGTAATATCCACCTAACCGATAAAGTCATAATTATTTATAATAATAATAATGTTCTAATAACGCGTTTGGTAACTACGGATCATGACATATGTTAGTTTTATTATATAGTTTATTTTGATTACATTAAACTATCACGAAAAAGGCACAGACAAAATGGGTTCCTTCCTTTTGAGTGCGCCTTCCATTTTTTGAATGATATCTTGCCATAATCATAATTTATGGGTCAAACAAAGTGTTTTGACTACCTTCTTAATTTATATTATTTTATTATATTGATAGGATTTGATGCTTCAGTGACCATCCCTCCCCTTTTTCAAGAAATTCATGTTATCTGTAGGCAACAATCAAATTCATCATATCTTTCATTCCTTATTCTAAATTTAAATAATATAAAATCTACATTTATAATTCAGAGTTTAATTTGTAATAAAATTCATATTAAATTTATAAGATTTGTTGTATAAGTAAATAGAAAATTTTATGATAAAATTGACCTTAACAGAAATATATAAATTTTTCAATAAATTATTGATTTTAAAATAATATTTAACTCAAATTAATTTTATAAAATTTATCTATAAATTTTATATGAATTTTAAAATTATTACATTGTATTATATTATTCATATTAAATTTATTTTATTCATGAATGATCGTTCGATTTATTCATTTTAAAAGAATTAAATCAAAAATCTTAATAAATAACCTTCAATAATGATTATATCGAAAAAAAAATTAGATTTTAGATAATAATTGAAGAAATAATTACCCTTGATAAATCAATTCCATCTCTAAAATTCATAATTAATTTAATTATATAAATAAAATTCACATTATTATAGTTCAAAAGGTATTAATATATCCACACATGGAAAAATACTTCTCACCACATCAAGCATAAATATATCAAATTTCACCAACAATATTATTCAAAAAATAATGAAAATAAGAATAAAAAAGTAAAATAAATGATTAATACATTCGAATTAAAATATTTTTTATAATATATTTATTTAAGATGAATAAATAATTCTTAAACATGATATAATATTTTTAAAATTCAAAAATTTTAAATTAAATGAAATTGAATTAATTGATTCAATTTAATTTTATAATGTAGACTGTAATTTGTATTATCTTGTATTTGTTAAATATATTTTAAATTTAATCTATGCATATTTATAAAATTTTAAATAATTATATCAAATTTATTTAATTATCTTTTATAAAATTATTTTTATGATAATTAATATATGGGGATTGGATATTAGATAATTTATTAAAAACGTTTCCTTGGATGGTTGTTTGGACCTCTCTCTCTCTCTCTCCCTTCCTCGCGCGCCTTAAATTCACAACCAGTAACCAATCTCCCTTTCACAATCAGAGCTCACTCTTCTCTATTTCTCTTTCTTTCACGCCAAAGATCCAACCTTCTTCTCCTTACCAAGTCCAGAAGAAAGAGAAAAAGATAGAGAAATGGTGGGTTCCTCTCCTCACTTCCTCACTCTCTTCCCTTTCATTTTCTTTTTATTACTGTAAATTCATAACCTTCATTAACTTATGTTATTTTACTTTCATTTTCTTGCAGGAACAAGAGGAACAGCAGCAATCAAACAGATGGGAAGGATATGTTGATTGGAGAAGCAGACCTGCACTCAAAGGGAAACATGGTGGCATGCTTGCTGCCTCCTTCGTGTTGGGTATGTTACTGACTTGATTAACGATCATTAAAGCAGTAATTTTTTGCGTTAAGTTTGGTTTGGTTTGTCTGCCATGGCACATTAATAACAATGTAAAAGTAAAGGAAACTAAAACGGTGCGTTTGGTGAACATGCAGGGGTGGAGATAATGGAGAACCTGGCATATCTGGCAAATGCAAGCAACTTGGTGATGTATTTATCGGAATACATGCACTTATCTCCGTCAAAATCCGCCAATAATGTCACGAATTTCATGGGAACTGCTTTTCTTTTGGCACTTGTTGGTGGTTTTCTTTCTGATGCTTTTTTCACTACTTATCGCATCTACCTGATAAGCGCTGCCACCGAATTTCTGGTATTATTCACTCACTAAACTCGCAGCTTTTTTTCTTTTACATCTTCCTGTTATCAACAAGTATATATAATATATATTTATATGTATATCTAATACATTATTTTTATGCCTTTTCAACTCTTATCTTAATCTCTGAGTTACATCAGGAACTGGGTTATTTTTTTATGTTCTAGCATCGGAGTGAGTGCCCGAAACTTGATATTCTTACAATCAGTCACATGATTCTGTCTTTCATCATCCATGGGAACATGGTAAAGATAGCTTGAATCATAAAGAATTTGCTACAAATGGTAAGGAAGGATACATGCATCTGAGGAAATGCTAATTAATGGCTGATTCAGAATGATTATTAATGGCATTACACAGGTAGAAGTGGAGCTGTCTCTCTTTTGTCCTTTGTCGATTAAGATCAAACATTAATATATAATTAAATTAACATATGAATTCCTACATTTAGTTTAATACCAATCTAAAAATAGAAGCTTCTTCTTCTTTTTCTTCCCTTTTCTCCTCCCCTCCCCCCCCTTTTTTAACTATTTTGATTTGTTATCCAATCTAAAATTGTCCTTTTTGCTTCTTCAAAATCTAGTCTTTGTCATTACTAGCCGACAATAGTTAACCTCTGCACTGACCAACTAGTTTCTGACAATTGTCCTCTTCGCCTGTCTTTGTTGCCTGCCACGTACGCTTCGCCGCCTATCTTCTCCCACCGTACGTGGGCTCTTGTCTGAGATAATGGTAAATCTTGTCCAGCCATTGCTGATCATTTTTTTCAGGATAATTACGATTATTTCGCTTGTAACCATGCGTAGAATTCATGGGTACAAGTCAACTGATGTGGCCAATGAAGAAAGGCCACTTAAGATAAAACTGGTATAGGAATGGATTATTAGGTGAATCATAAGAGCGATACTCTGCCCTTTTCGCAAAGTAATAAGCTGCAAAGAATCCCACGTTACAGGGCCCATTAATTTCCCTGAGATGGAAACGAAGGGAACTCGATTATAGAGTACGGAAACGATTTCTTCCTTTTTGTTCTTTTTATACATTCTATGTCCATCTATAAGATAACCCAGATGATACTTTCGTGTGTGACGTTTCCTTATCCAGTAGTCACTTTCTGCGACACCATATCAGTCAACACAGCTGAAATGGGGAGCTACACGTGGTCAGTGGACCCTCGTATCGGCTAATTTTAGCCTACTGTTTCCTGTGTTTTCCCCCGTAGAATATGTACTTTTGTCGTCCATGGATGTTGTGAGAGGAAAGATTAAATGGGTAGTGCTGGTCGCAGCTATTCAGCCCATATCTTATAAATTTAGGCCCAAAACATGTATATGAGAATTGCTAGAACAGAGAATTTCATATGCTAAGCGTGAAATATGTTCTGATTGCAACAGGGACTGGTGATTCTCATAATGCAAGCTCGGTCGACTTCGCTAAAGCCACCAGCATGCAAGCCTAGCAACCCCAATATTCCATGCCAAGAAGTAGATGGTTCAAAAGCTGCAATGTTGTTTATAGGATTGTATCTAGTGGCTCTCGGTGTTGGAGGGATAAAAGGCTCGCTTCCATCGCATGGAGCAGAACAGTTTGACGAAAGCTCACCACAAGGAAGGAAACAACGATCAACCTTCTTCAATTACTTTGTGTTTTGTCTCTCGTGTGGAGGATTAATTGCAGTCACTTTTGTTGTTTGGATTGAAGATAATAAAGGGTGGGAATGGGGTTTTGGTATCTCTACCATTACTATATTCTTGTCTATCCTTATCTTCCTTTCCGGTTCACCCACTTACAGGAATAAAATCCCTTCTGGAAGCCCTCTTACTACCATTTCCAAGGTACGTTATTGCTTTCATGAACCTTTTTTTGGTTTATTTTCTTACATTAGAAGATAAAGTACTTGACAAGAAGCTACTATGGTAATATCGACATATGCTTGGCAAAATAATTCAACAGGTTTTGGTTGCTGGGTTGGTCAACACTTGCATGAGTCGAAATCCAAGCAATGCTGTAGCTAACTTAACAACAAGCCCTTTCAGTGCAACACAGGAAAATGAAGGATCGAAAGAAAATTCTAAGGAAATTGCACCTGACGAAACTGAAGTAAAAAACTTCAGCTGCCTCAACCAAGCTGTTGTAAAAATGCCGCTCCATTCAGCACTACAATGCACGGAAGAAGAAGTGCAAGAAGTTAATATAGTTGTAAAAATCCTTCCAATATTTGCTTGCACCATAATGTTGAATTGTTGCCTAGCCCAGCTCTCAACATTTTCTGTTCATCAAGCTGCTACCATGGACACCAAGCTTGGTTCCCTTAAAGTACCCCCAGCTTCCCTTCCCGTTTTTCCTGTAGTCTTCATCATGATCCTAGCACCAATTTACGATCATTTCATAATTGCATTCGCCAGAAAAGTGTCCAAGTCTGGAATGGGCATCACTCATCTGCAAAGAATAGGCATTGGTTTAGTTCTTTCTATAGTTGCCATGGCAATCGCTGCTTTAGTCGAAATCAAGCGAAAAAGAGTAGCTATGGATTCAAAACTGCTCGACTCAAAACAACCATTGCCCATCTCATTCCTCTGGATAGCATTGCAGTATCTATTCTTGGGATCAGCGGATCTTTTCACATTGGCAGGACTTCTAGAATTTTTCTTCACCGAGGCACCAACAAGAATGAGATCCTTAGCTACTTCTCTTTCCTGGGCATCCTTAGCAATTGGATACTACCTAAGCTCGGTGATTGTATCAATAGTTAACAATGTTACCGGTAGCTACAAGCACCGCCCATGGCTCTCCGGCAGCAACATTAATCACCACCAACTTGAAAGATTCTACTGGCTGATGTGTGTGCTAAGTGCGGTGAATTTCTTGCATTACCTTTTCTGGGCAAACTGGTATAAATACAGATCAGCAGGAGCAACTAACTAGCAAATCAAAAGTTATACCTGCATATGACGAATGGCTGGTACGGAATGCCCTTTTATGCCGGTTAACCTGGTTATGGTTAAGCGTTTGAGCAAGAGCAAGGCAACGCAGCCCTTGGTTGTGTAAATATGCATAAGAATAACTGTTGGGTTGTAATCAGTGCAGGAAAATTAATGGGGGAAATCAGAAACTTAACCAAGTGTTAGGTAGAGCAAGGATTTAGAGCAGTTGTTTATGTTTTAGTGATCAATCATTCTGTTGTAATATAGAGATAGTAGCCGCTTCCATTTTGTTGAAACCCAAGATTGATCCACTAAATATGTTTCGTGAATGATCTTACAGCATGCAGCTTTATGCACATAAATATTGGCAGAACCCATAGAAGAGCTTCACTAAAACTCCCGCCTATAAAGGAGCAATGGAATTGCAAGATATAGCCATAAACTGAGAGAATACGATAATACATGGACTTTTTAAAGTAGAGTTGAGTTATAAAATTACCGAATGGCAGTCAACCAATGGGGATGTAGCTCAGATGGTAGAGCGCTCGCTTAGCATGCGAGAGGTACGGGGATCGATACCCCGCATCTCCATTTTGTTCCTTTTTTGTTGAAATTATTCCGTACATGAAGACAATTCCACCTAAAATCATTGTGGCATTCAATAATTTTGGGCACCGCCACGTCACCAGCCAATATAAAAGGTTTTAATGTCGTCTACCAAAAGAAGATTTTCATTTAAAAATTCAAAATATTAAAATGTTTTTAAAAATATTTGGAACAGATAGAAATCATTGCTAGTAATTTATTTTATCCAAAAGAATTATATATATTCTTTTTTGCGTTAAAAAGGGGAAATAATCTGTTCTTGCCCATTATTTTGAAGTTATATTTGTTCATTTCTTTGATTTCTTCTTTTAAACTGGTTAGCTTTTTGTCTATGTGATTTGTGTCTTTGCTTCTATGATTGAGAATGGTCCTTTCTCTATTCTCTGTAGAGCAGACATTTCTTCTTCTTAACTCAGGCTTGTTTTGCTGCTTTTGTTTATTAATTCAATAGAAAGGGCCAGTCTTGATTTGTCGTTCTTCTTGTTGTTTATCTGAAATAGTCTTGACTTGTTTGTTGGTTTTGTTTAACATCTTGAAAACTCTCGAAAGGTGTGTCATTTTTGGCCTTGTTCTTGTGATCCAGCTCTTTTCTTCTTCCATCTCAACTGGGTTTTTGTTTTTGTTTTTTGCTTAGATTTTTGTTAAATTTAAGTTCTCCTTTCAATTTTCCCCTTTCCCTCTTCTGGGTTTTGTTGAAAATTTTATACTTTTTGGTGGGGGTGAGATCTGGGTTGTTTTTTTTGAATGAGAAGTTTGTCTGGGTCTGAGAATTTAGGGTTTCTAGAGGATGGGATTGGGTTGCCAAGATGGAAAAACAGTAAAGGCAGCTTCTTGGGAGGTGTGCAAATCAAAGGAATGCTATAACAAGAAAAAAGATGTTAGTAATAATAGCGGAGGTGCTAGTTCAGATGACGTTGTAGATGAGGCAGAAACAGGCTGCTGGTTCAAGTTCAGATTTATAGGAGGCTGCATTTCTTCGAGGTCCAAGGTTGACAGCTCTGCCAGTGCGACCAGTACTCATTTCGGTAGTTCATATTTCCCTTGAGATATTTATTTATTTTTAGATGGTATTGTATCAGTTTTACTAATGTGGATTTCTATCTGGGTTCCTGTGTTTTTTCATGAGTTGTTGTTTGGCATTTGGTCTAGTTAATGTTTGTTTGAAATGCTTCTGAGTTTGGATTAGGCAGTGTTATGTTGTTATTTTGCTGGTTTTTATTGCGGCTTTGCCGTTCCAATGATATGATGCTTCAGAACGAACCGAGTGAGCAGTTGAATTGCATGGTGAAAGGTTGGTCAAGTTATTATGAAAATCTGGATGAACTAGAACTTTTCCAACTACTTGTCTTTGATTGCTGTGACATCCTGAACAATGGCATTACTGTTAGAAGTGTCTTTTTCAACTTCTTGTGCTTTGCTGGATCAAGGTTTAGTTAAAGTGTCAAAATCTTTCATGTTTGAATCGATCCTGTGTCAAATCAAGAAGGTTCTATTCAATTTGGGAATACACAACGTGCTGGCGGCTAAAACTGAGTTCCAGTAGATGACTGCTTCATTGTCATTCATTTTCCTTTTTCATGATGGTCAATGTTTCAGTTCTGCTCCTTGGCACTGACACATTGATGCATTTCTTATTGTCATGGATACACTTGAAATTAGGACCTGCATTGTGTAACTGATTCATTTTCTACAAGTTATAGTAAATTCCATCAAATTGCCTTTTTCAATATGGTATTTGTACTAACGGGATAACGTTTTTTTGTGGGTCAACAGAAAGTAAATCTACAAACGATACAAGTAGAGACCAACCATCTGCCCCCACGATCTCATCTACAACTACAAGTAACACAGAAAGTAATTCATCCACTTCCAAACTCGAAGAGGAGCTTAAAATTGCGTCTCGGTTGCGAAAATTCACATTTAATGATCTGAAGTTGGCAACAAGAAATTTCAGACCAGAGAGTCTTCTTGGAGAAGGTGGTTTTGGTTGCGTGTTCAAAGGGTGGATTGAAGAGAATGGAACTGCTCCTGTGAAACCTGGTACAGGGCTTACTGTTGCTGTTAAAACCCTTAATCATGATGGTCTTCAGGGTCACAAAGAGTGGCTGGTATGTAATTTTCCGTTCACTTCAGGCATGGAACTTCTGTTATTGCGTTTATTTCCTTCTTGCTTTTTGCAATGATGTTATGATAATATCTTGTGGTTAAAATGGCAGGCTGAAGTGAATTTCCTTGGTGATCTCATTCATCCTAACTTGGTTAAACTGATCGGTTACTGCATTGAAGACGATCAGAGGCTGCTTGTATATGAGTTCATGCCCCGTGGGAGTTTGGAGAACCACCTATTTAGAAGTAACTTTTTCAATACTTTTCCTTTTCTATTTGCCTTTCTTCGGCTCCTTTTGCCTTCTCTCAATACTTTGCAAGTGTAGGAAGTATTATCTGATTTGATACTGTGTACAGGATCGCTGCCTCTTCCATGGTCCATAAGGATGAAAATTGCGCTAGGTGCTGCTAAGGGTCTTGCCTTTCTTCATGAAGAAGCTGAAAGGCCGGTCATATACCGTGATTTTAAAACCTCTAATGTTCTACTAGATGCGGTATGCACTGACATCTTAGTAAAATTGTGCATCTTACTCGATGCGTTGTGGGTTTCTTATAGCTTGTTATTTCAGGATTACAATGCCAAGCTTTCTGACTTTGGGTTGGCCAAAGATGGTCCTGAGGGAGATAAGACCCATGTGTCGACCCGTGTAATGGGAACGTATGGTTATGCTGCTCCAGAATATGTGATGACTGGTTAGCATAGTTTTGTGTGAATTTAGTATTATATAAGATCCTATTTACTTGGTTGATTCTGAATTGATGAAACCTTCGTGCCTCAGGGCATCTCACATCAAAGAGCGACGTCTACAGTTTTGGTGTGGTTTTACTTGAAATGGTAACTGGCAGAAGATCCATGGATAAGAACCGACCCATTGGAGAACACAACCTTGTTGAATGGGCTCGGCCACATCTAGGGGAAAGAAGAAGATTCTACCGATTGATAGACCCTCGGCTCGAAGGCCACTTTTCTGTAAAAGGCGCACAGCGAACAGCACAACTTGCTGCTCACTGCCTGAGCCGGGATCCGAAAGCCAGGCCTCTAATGAGTGAAGTTGTGGAGCTGCTCAAACCTCTACCCAATCTCAAGGACATGGCAAGTTCATCGTGTTATTTTCAGTCCATGCAAGCTGACCGAACAGCATCCAGCCCAAATGCCAAAAATGGCAACCGAATTCAGGGAGGATTAACGAGGAATGGACAGCAACAAAGGAGCCTTTCAATACCGAATGGTTCCCATGCATCTCCATATCACCATCAACGCCCATATCAATCCCCAAAACCCAGTGGTAAACAGGCTCAGGGTAAGTAATCATCCGATATGCGTCCCTATTTGGCAATTCATTTGCTGTGAAAGCATTTATTCTTGGATGTCAGGAAAGACGAAAATGGAAAACGTCCATTCTGTTTTGTGCTTTAAAATGATGACCTCCCAAGTAGGGAGAAGGGGAAGTGTCTGTCAACAATGTAGCAAGTGTCCGAATGTTCTTAAGATCTAATCTAATTACCAGCGGAATTGTTTGTTTTACCAACGAGACGCCTGTATGGGCTAAGATCCGTCTCCTAAAAGCATTAGTTTCAGTCCAAAGCCTGACAAAAACTTCGAAGCTACGCAAAGACAATTTGGTGCCCACTTGGGTCGTCGGCTCCTTTCTGAAAACGTTTCCATGGTGTCATCATTTTGTATCTAAACAATCAGATTCCACGAAGCGGATATAGCATTTGCTGATAAAGTGGCTGGAAATTGCCTTGGAGTTGCGTTGCATTGATGTTGACGGTCGATGTTCTGTAGCGATGGCGCCCGGTGCTGTTTCGTCCATCTTCACCTTAGCAATGATTTAAACCCTTGAAATTTGCTCTATTAAAATTTATTTAATAATTCCTTAATTCTATTTTAAATTCAAAAATATATCTTCTCAAATTAATATTAATAAAACAAATTATAAAATATTCCTTTTCTTTTTTTCTTAACAATAATATAATAAATAAATAAATAAATAATAAAATAGAAATAAATAAAGTATAAAAACAGAAAACGCGGGTTTCCTTAATGGATCAGAACTGAAACTTCTTCGAATTACACGCAAATCTCTATTCCTGGAAACCACACATAGAATTCCTCGTATTTTCCTATATATATATATATAAATATATACACAGATACGTGTATGCATCTGGATGCTGTTCTTATTTCAATTTCTGCTTGCTGTTTAGTGCTTTCTCACTTGTAACCTAACGCAGGTGATCGAGTAAACTTTGCTATTCTCTCTCTTCGTCTCTATGTAAGTAGTACCGATTTTCATATTCAATTTCTGCATGTAATTAGGGTTTCGTTGCTGAATTCTACAATTTTATAATTTGTTTTTCTTAAATGTTTATTAATTTAATAATTAATCAAATTTGGAGCGTGGAGAGGGTTAACCTGCGAACGGCGTTAACTGGTTTCGTGTTTGTCTTTTTCTACTAATTATTTCTTTTTGAAGAAGACTTTAACAAAAGATAGTGGCTGAGATATTTTGAGAGACGAGATAATTACTGTTGACTAGACGCAGCATGGAGAATTAGGTCTCTGTTGCTATTACTACCAATTCTTATCATCACAATTATATATTTATTATTTATTATTTTTTAACCATTATTGTTATTGGTATATTCTTTTGTGGATGTGGGAGCCTTATCTTGTTGATTTATACATGTTAATATCTGTGTGTGCAAGAATTCCACAACGGAAATAGCGGTTGTTTTCGCATTGTTTATTTTAAATTTATTTAAAGAATTCAATCGAAGAACTTCTTACTCCTGGGCTTCTTTTTTTATTGTTAAAAGGGCGTGCCGTTTTCTTTTCTAAACTGTAGCTTTATGACTTTATTATTGATGTTATCAGATTTTTTTTATTGGGTATTGTTTTGCGAAGCTGATGATGCGTATGGAAAATACTAATTAAAAATTATAATGTAGTCAATTTCATTTTCATTGCATTTTTTCTCTCTTACAAAAGGTTAGACCTGGATAAATACCATCTAAAGATCTCATCGATCTCACAGTTAAGTTTTGATCCATCCAAGTCTTTGTTGAGCCTCCTAGGAGACGATACCTTTTTAACGTCTTGCTTGGTTTTTGCTATGACCTGGTGAGCATTTTTTAACGAATTGATCGAGTTGATGTGGTTGACGGTATTTGTTAGGATTTTTTTTTGGGAAGTATAGCTATGGTACTAGGAAGATTATGATAACTTTTAAGATGAGATCTTGTTATTGCCTGGAAATGAACTTTTGATAGTCATTTTTGTGTGTTTACAGATCAATATATTGGTGATTATCTTTTTCTTTTTGAATTAGTTACCTGCAGGAAGGTTGAATTTTTACTTTTTTTGAGAAACATTATGAAAGAATGTATGCTTTTGTTTGTGCCTCTGCTCTCTCCGATACTTTTGTTTCTTTTCTTTTCCTATTCTTTTAGGTCATTGTATCATGTTAATTTCTTGATAAATTTTCAAGGTTGATGAATTATGATAATCATATAAATATTCAGAACTCTCTGCAGCTTGTAGTTGATTTCGCTGTAATCCTGACCAGAAGATGGGACAAGCTCTGGGTTGTATTCAAGTGGACCAGTCAACAGTTGCTATCAAGGAAACTTTTGGGAAATTTGACGACGTGCTTGAACCTGGTTGTCATTGTTTGCCTTGGTGTTTTGGCAGCCAGTTAGCTGGTCACCTCTCTTTGCGTGTGCAGCAGCTGGATGTTCGATGTGAAACCAAAACCAAGGTCTGTTTTGCCAACATATTCAAACTCAGAAATTAGTTGGTATTTTACGTCAGATGCAATAAATTGATATTTATAGGGCCTAATGCAAGATAGGAATGGTTTAATATGAATATAACTAGTCCTACTATGCGCACAAAATTGTTACAATTAAACATTACAGAAATTGTGAATGCAACTATCAGCTTGTCTTATCAGTGGTAACGACTTCTTTTTTCAGGATAATGTGTTTGTTACCGTGGTTGCTTCTATTCAATACCGAGCACTAGCAGAGAAGGCTTCGGATGCATTCTATAAGCTCAGCAATACCAGAGAACAGATCCAGGCCTATGTTTTTGATGGTATAATAATTTTATTAGCTTGAGATGGATCAAAAATTTGAAATTTCTATTAGTTGCTCCCGTTCCCCTATACCTTTCTCTGAGAGATTGAGCAGTAGCTAATTTGCTTTATATGGGTATACCAAAATGACCTCCCGTCATTACAAAGTCATTGTTTTAGCTGCCGTTTTATGCTGCATGCAATTGAATTGTGCAACTTAACTGAGGAAATTATTAATTATATTTCTCAAACGTTTGAGGATCATGACATTCCTTGGTGGTATTAGTTTAAATAATATTGTCACTTCGGAGTTCTCTTGATTTGGTAACTGCTAGATTTTTTATTAAAAAAAACTTTATTTGAGCAAATCATGTTACAACTTTCTTCTTTAGTTATTAGGGCAAGCGTTCCGAAGTTGGATTTGGATTCAACTTTTGAACAAAAGAATGATATAGCAAAAGCTGTGGAGAACGAGCTTGAAAAGGTGATTTTTCACATGCCTTGTCTGGTTTATGAACATTTTTACAATCACCTTGTTTTCTGTTCTTCCGTTTATATGATTATGGTAGTGTAGGCCATGTCACATTATGGATTTGAGATAGTTCAGACACTCATCGTGGATATCGAGCCGGATGAGCACGTAAAGAGGGCCATGAATGAAATTAATGCAGGTAAGAACAACGTATTATTCTTTTTTTCCTTCTCAAACTTTTTTGCCCCGTAATTAATTCATCAGCATTTTTGAACACGACTATGTTTTATTGTGCGACTATTAGCTGCTAGAATGAGGGTTGCAGCCACTGAAAAAGCTGAAGCAGAGAAGATTCTCCAGATTAAGCGAGCCGAGGGAGATGCAGAGTCAAAATACCTGGCAGGCCTTGGTATAGCAAGGCAGCGCCAGGCGATTGTAGATGGGCTAAGAGACAGTGTTCTAGCTTTCTCCGAGAATGTGCCAGGAACCACGTCGAAGGATGTCATGGACATGGTTTTGGTTACCCAGTACTTCGATACGATGAAGGAGATTGGTGCTTCTTCCAAATCCAGCTCCGTCTTCATTCCTCATGGACCTGGTGCAGTGAAAGACATTGCCACGCAGATCAGAGAAGGTCTGCTTCAGGCCAACTCCGCTCATTAGCACCCACAGATTGGTTCTTAGCAGTTGTATTTATGTATGGTTTTCTCTCTTCCATGCGGAACGGTATATCATATCCGGAGTCCCCCATTTTCCTTTAGTAAAAACAAATAATGATGGTGAATCACTTTCCATGCCTTTAGTATAGCAAGGTTTGGCGCTGTAAATGGTCGGGTATAGGTCCGCCGCCATGTTACCTGTGCATATAACGTTTTGGAGATTGTGTAAGATATGAAGTGTTTGCAATTATTATAGCATTTGGTGATAACAATAGCATTAATAACACCAGAAGGGAAAGGCAACCGGCCTCCACTCTGCGCCAGTGCGGGAAGATGGTACTTTGCAGCATTGGATAGCAACAGAAACGATCAGCTCTGAGCTTTGTATATCCGCCGAGTGAACAATGATCATGTATTCCCTTTTAAAGTCATGTCATGTATCTCTATCCTCGATTAATGGTGGATGAAACGAACAAAACAAAGGAAGTTCTTTCCACCAATTCCAATTATTTTCTACAACTACTAACGCGCCAAAGTAGCGAGACCAAACGAGATCACGGAAACAAATCAATGTTCATTTTACAGAAAAGGTTGAGCCAAGTCTTTTCTCGATTAATGGCCTCCTCATCCCTCTGGTTACAAAACGAAGTTCTGCAATATCTAGGGCTTGAGTGCCAAGCCCAGACCAATCTTAGCACTCTTTTCAATTGCCCTTGTGTCCACTTCTCCAGAGATGGTGAAAAGAGATTTTGGGCGCCACTCATGTTGGATAAGAGCACTCGCTATGCCATAGTTGTTAACCCGAGCTTTCACTGTAGTCAAGGGGTCAAGCGCATGCTGTGTGCCTATAGTCAGTGTGTTCTCATTGCTTGAGAAAATATGGGTCAGCTCTGCACCAACGGCCGTGTTGGTCAGTGGGCTCACGGTATGGTAATAGGAAGCACTGAGAGCATCTCCTTTGTCATTCCTGTAGTTATTTAACAAGCGCGAGCAAGAATTAAAAAACAAAAAACCGAAAATGGCAATTAAGATTACACAAAGAGCATAAAACTACAAGTGATTTGCAGAACAAGCTACTCACAATGTGAGGGATGCGATAAGGTCAGAATTGGTGTAACTCAAGCCTGCATTCAATTTGGTGAAGTTGCCACTTCCAGTGTCAAATGAAAGATCGGTACCGAGGGCAACCACGTTGTTCCCAACAACACTTGAGAAGTTAACAATGGGATTTGCAGTCAACCCAATGCTACTGCTTATCCCAGTGTACTCATGCTGGTACTGGAGTTCCACCTGCGGTATTAATCCATTGCAATCAATCAGAACTGTCATAAATTAGGATCTAGACTAGCAATGAAAGACTGTATCTAGTACAATGCAACTTTCCATATATCAAGAACAATAATTAATAGCATAGCATATCAGGCGTTATTGTCAAAAAAAAGTGTGGGAGAGAACAGCAATGAAAAATTGATTCATGAGAGCAAGGAGGATGCATACCTTGCCAGATCTCTGGTCAGGAACTCTAAAGCTGAAGATCGTTTTGAGTCCAGGAGCAGGTTCATCAAAAGTGATGGTTGTGTAAAGCTACACATGTAAATAAAATCATTAACTGAAAAATCAAAAGATCTAGTTTCCTGATTGTAGTAATACTCCCTGCATTTGGTACAACTTTGCAGGATATTAAGCAGGAGTTATTACTACAGAATCTAACCCAGAATCAATAATATATTATGCAATTAAGCCATGACCCGATCATAAGATCTCCCTTCCTAATTTGTATAACTTCGCATGATGCCAATAAAGTGGGAGCTATCACTACAGAATCTAGTCGTGAATCAAATGAGTGAATTTTCAGCTGTCACAATTACTATGATAGAGAGTTATCATGACGTTTATCATGAAACCAAATCACTTCACAACTTTCTACACAGCCATATAGAACAAAACTATAGAAGTTGGATAATTATGCAATTTCTAACACTAAACACAAAAAGAAACAAACAAAGTCTTATATCACAAGCCAACATCCAGCCCACCTGATTATATAACAGTGAGATATCAAAGCACCTCTAAAAGAGCAAAAAAGAAAAAAAAGAAAGCTTACATTAGAGTTAGTGTCAACTTTAACATCAGTCGTGATGTTCTTGTTCTTCAGCTGACTACTAATATCAGCCAAAAACGACTCACCTTTCTTAATTCCAGTTGAAGTGATTGCCTGAGATAAAAATCAAGTATAACATTAAAAAAAGGAAAACGAAAAAGTAGTCAATCGATCATGTACTCTTTGAGCCTATAAACTTTCTATGCCGTGAAGCACCAAAACCCAAAAATAGAATATCATTTTGCCAAAAAAAAAGTTGCAAGACCCTGAAATCGACAATAACAGCAAAACACTGAAAACACTTAATATATGCAAACAATTCCTATGTCATGTAAATATCAACACAAACAATTTTTCTCGTCAAACTTTCGACTAATAATAATGCAAAAAATATATCTAGTTGCTGAAAAAGACCCAACTCTCAAGTGTAAATTTCTTTCATTTGCTTCCTTTTCACGCCAACCAAACAGATTAGAATAAAAGACAAGCTAGCTCCAACTACTTAAACCATAAGAGAATCCACATTCAAGTGTTCAACAGTTAGGGCAGGAACTCACAACACCAGTTGAAGTGTAGGTAGTGAAGGTGAATTTGTGGTCGCCCAAGTAATCCTTGTATAGAAGATCTACATTAAGTTTTCACCAATAAAACAGTTACTAAAACTGTAAACAATTCTTTTTCTTAGAAGAAAAAATCTATAAACCAAACAGAATAACATGCAGCAATAAAGTTAGCATAGAAAGAGAGAGAGGAGCAAGAAATAGAGTGTACCTCTGGCTTTCTTGCCAATATCAGTGTAGAGACCAGGACCTTTTCCCATGTTTGTTTCCCGAGAAAAATGCAGAAGAAAATTAACAGAGAAAATAGAGAATTCTAGAGGTTTATATTTAAGCCACAGAAGAAAGAAAAACACCAAATATTGTGCTGTCTGTCTGTTGGTTCATTTAAAATGAGGTGCGATTTTGAGCGTTGGATCTTGTAAGTAACACGTGTGGCTTTTTATTACCGTTGATTTTGACTTGAGGGAGGAGTCAAGAGGTTGTCGTCACCCTGAGAATCGTGATAGTGTGCTTGGGCATATCCGGCCTTCGCTCGGCTCTCTAAAAAATTAAAAATAATTATTTAATTTGTTTAAATATTAAAATGGATAAATTTTAAATATAAAAAATATAAATTAATTAATTTATATAATTCTTATCATGATATATTAAAAAAATAAATAAAATATAAATGTACTCTCTTTTTTAATTTTTATTAAAATTAATCTTTTAATCTAATTATTTTTATTTTAAAAAATTATATTTAAAGTCAAATATAAATACTAATTTTTATCTATCTAAAAAATTAATTAATAATAATATTAATTTTTAAAATTAATGTATATCTAATTTTATATAAAAAATATTAATATTTTAAAATATATAATTAATTTTTTATCATAAATTACTATTTTTAATTTATAAAAATAAATTTTATATTTTTAATTATTTATAATAATAATTTTAATTTGTAATAATTAATTTTTATCTAAAAATTTTATTTAAAATTAAATATAAATATAAATTATTTTTATTATTTAATAGTTTTATTTGTTAAATTAATATTTATTATTCAATTTTATATAAAAAACATGATGATTAGTTATACGAAAATAAAATTTTATTAAAAAAATTAAATTTATTAACATTAATTTATTTTATTTTAATTATTTAAAAATGATAATTTTAATTTATAATAATTAATTTCTATAATAAAAATATATCAAAAAATATTACTTATGATTATTCTTTAAAATATAAGATTTTCATTAAAATTATAAAATATCTCGTATTGTTAATATATGATTTAATCATTTTAAATTCATAGTATAAAAATCAAGTTAAATAGTCTAACTAATCATATTTCTCTTAGATTTTTAATTAATATAATAAGAGGAAAGATAAACAAGTAAAATAATTATTTTATTATTATTTTAAATATAATTATTTAATTTTTATATAAAAATAATATATAAATGATTAATCATCAGAAAATAGAATTTTGTTAAAATTTTAAATTTGTTAAAATTAATTTAATTTGATTTAATTATTTAAAAATAATAATTTTAATTTATAGCAAGTAATTTATATAATAAAATTATATAAATAAAAATATTATTTCTTAATATTTTTAAAAATATGATATATTTATTAAAGTTACAACATATCTTATATTGTTAATGCATCGCTTGATATTTCAAACTTATATTATAAAAATTTAAAAATCAAGTAAAATATTATAAATTATTTTTAGTCTCTAATAATTAAATTTATTAAAATTAATTTTTAATATCTAATTTTATATAAAAAATAATATATAACCTAAGAAAATAGAAATTTATTTTAAAAATTTAATTTATTAAATTAAATTAAATTTATTTAAAAGTAATAATTTTAATAAAATTATAGAAAAAATGTTATTTACAATTATTTTTAAAAATATGAGGTATTTATTATAATTAAAAAATATCTTATATTATTAATATATGATTTAATATTTTTAAATTCATACTATAAAAATTAAATAAAAAGTACATTTCTTTTAGATTTTTAATTAATATTATAAGAAGAGATGAGAACAAGTAAAATACTAGTTTTATTAATCTTTTTAAATTTATTAAAACTAATTCTAATTTTATTTTAATTATTTTATAATAATAATTTTAATTTATAATAACTAGTTTACGTCTAATAATTCTCTTTAAAATCAAATATAAATATAAATTATTTTTATTATCTAATAATTTAATTTGTTAAAACTAATTTTTTATCATACTTTTTTATAAAAAAATCAACACATAAATTACTAGTTTTAACGAAATGAAATTTAATAAAAAAATTTTAATTTATTAAAATTAATTTAATTTAATTTTAAGAATCTAATAATTAATTTATAATAACTAATTTTTATAATATAAAAATATTATTTATGATTTTTTGAAAAATATGAAATTTTTATCAAAAGTTACAAAATATATTATATAGTTAATATATGGTTTAACTATTTTTAATTTGTATTATAAAAATCAAAAAATCCTCTTTGCGGAAGGCAACACATGCGCGGTTTATAGTGATTTGGCCAAACTCTTTCCTACGTCCACTTCTCCTAAGTCTCGACTTAGGGTTGCACTAAATCTTAATCAATTACACAACACGGATTCCTCAAATGAATCCTAAACCTCAGTATTTTTCAAGGCTCACACTCAAACTTTTACAAGAATCAACCTTACAATCTCTCAAATACAAATTAATGTCCAAGCATTAATCACACACCAACCCACTAAAAGCAAACCCTAGCTTTTACAATGGGAATACAATAGAAAGAATGTATTTGAAAGATTAATACACAAAATACAAGTTAACTTACTTGTAATAGACAATAGTAGCTCAAAGGAATAAAAGCTTTGTAGAAAATAGCTGATAGAATCAAAGGATATCAAAGTTCTTACTCAAAATAGCCGTTAGAAAGTATTTTAAAACCTTTCTTAAACGTCGTGTACGACCGTACCAGTCATGTACGCCCGTACGGATTTAAATTTTACCGTTGGAAAATGAGAGGGAAATGTGGTATGGTCGTACCATCACTTGGTACGCCCGTACCAAACCAATTTTCCTGACAAACAATTTTCCTGCGAGCTCACATACGGCCGTACCACCCAATGGTACGCCTGTACCAAAACAGATTTACTGACAAACCATTTTCCTGCGAGCTCACGTACGACCGTACCACCCAATGGTATGCCCATACCAAACTCAATAAAACAGTTCTAACTAGGTACAGTCAGCCATATGGCCGTACCACTAAACTAAGCCATCTGATACGCCTGTACTAAAACCGGTACGCCCGTACTAGTACAAAAACACTATTAAAAAACTTACAAATAACTTAAATTGACTCACACGTGACTCATACATCAAAACCTAGAGTCTAACAATCTCCCCCTTTTTTATGTTGGCAATCAATTTAAGTTTAATTTACAAAAACTCATTTAAATGAAATTTTAATTTGAAAATTTTGAAAATCTCCCCCTTTATTTTAGAATACATGTCATATAACCATAGGTTATCAAACAATCATAAAGAAAGGAGAAAAAGATAAACATAATCAACAAAATTAATGAAAATCACAACATAACATAGCCAATAAAATCAAATATACTGAACAAATATCATAAATATAATATCCAAAAGATGTTCAGTACAATAATAACATCAAGATATCAAAAATAAACATAAAAACAAAAATATAACAATCAACTCTACTAACATCAAGTCCTAAAAATCATAAAACATCTCCCCCTTTGACAACATCAAAAGCACTATATCACTATCGGTCATGAGGAGGAGGTAGACTCGGTGGAGGAATGATGAAAGGATCCATCATGACACTGAGAGAGTGGAGAACCTCAAATGTGGATGTCTGAAACTCATGAAAGTCAGCAACTTGCTGATCAAGCTGCTAACCAAGAAGAGTAGATTGCTGTGAGAGATGACCAAGCTGCTAGTCGATATAGTCAAAACAACACTCAAATGTATCGAAGCGATCGAGTCAAGCAATAATGGTGGCAAGCTGCTGAGAAATAGGATTTGAAGTAGCAGCAGCAGCACCAAAATCTATAGTAGTGGCAGCTGGATCTATAGAATCAGGAACAGCATCCAAATAAGAGGATCCACCTGTAAAGTGTCGTTGACGCTTGCGGTTGAGAGCTGCCTAATGTTAGGCATCAGCAGAGGGATTCGGCTGGTCGTGCCACTCTGCAGGAGTATCATCTGGCAATGGAACCTGCAGGCACTGAAGAACCTTTATAGCACGCCGGTCGTAGATCAAAACGGTGTCATTGGGAAGATCCAATGACTAAAGGTGAGCGAGTCATCTGGAGATATACTTAGAATGGATTATGAACTCATCATCAACAGTGCGTTCAAAGAGCATGGAGTGCTCAATGAATGAGAGATCGAGGTTAGGACCGCGAGGTCCTGGAGAAGGTCAGATAGGGGGAAAGGCCTGCAGCTGATGGCAGATGTGATGGATGATAGGACCGAAGAGTATAGCTCTGCCAGACTACTTTTGGATGTCGACCTCATGAAAAGAGGTTTGAAGCCAATGTCCAGACTGGATTGGAGTACCCGTGACCATGCAGTACAAGAAAATAAGGTCAGGGCTTGTGATAATATCATTAGAATCTGATCCCTCGAATATAAGATAAGAGATCAATCTATGATAATAGAAGAGCGCTGGGGATTTCAGGCAGGAAGCCTTTTTTCGAGAAGGCCAAAAAGTGGTGTTGAGGGCGATATCCCTCTAGAAAGAGTTATGGTCAAAAACCACGGATTTGGCATTCGAGATGCCATCAGTAAGAAATTCAAACAGAGCATCAAACTCAGAAGTAGAAAGTGAATGATGTTTGTGAAAGAGACAAAAAGTACGAGAAAAGGAGGTAGATAAAGAAAATGCCTGTAGAAACTCTAAAGCTACAGACTGGATGAAATGGTTAAGAAGAAATGTGAAATTTGACCAATGTACATTGGCTGTTACACCCGTAGTTTTGACCCTAGTAGTTTGTACGCTAGGATACGGGTAGAGGTATGTATGCGTATGAGTTTGTTATGCATTTATGATGTGTATACGTGTACGTATGTGTGTATGCTTGTACTTGTGATGGTATTTTATGACACTGTTGCCTTATTGGGAAGCGTGTCTTCTCGGTTGGATGAGGAACAGTGAGTTTGAGGTGTTAGGATTGGTTTAGAAGTGTATTTTATAGGTTTCGGAGGAGTTAGGGATTTAAATGAGGCATGTCCTGATTTTAGGCTTGTGGTACGGGCGTACGGGATACCGTACGGGTGTACCGGTTTTCTTAGAGGTCGTACGGGCTGGCTGTCCGGCCGTACGAGACAAAAGGGAATAGAGAGTTGAGAGCCTCGAGTGTGTACGGGCGTACCAGAAGGGCGTACGGTCGTACCGCAACTCGCAGGAATCAGGTTTGCTCGCAGGTGAACAGTGTTTAGGACAGTAAACTCTCAGGAATTAGGGCGTACGGGCGTACCGTGAGGTGGTACGGTCGTACCGTTGCTCGCAGGAAAA
>CANYBF010160990.1:0-13958 GCA_948192965.1 Dalechampia spathulata | reverse complement strand
GGTATTTAATACAACCCAACCAAAATAATTAAATAAAGCAAATAAAGTCCTAGTTTTTGGGCCCGAGGCCCAATTACTTTCTCCAGGATCCAAATGGGCTTGTCGTGATTGGGCCTCGGACCCGGCTAAACATCCATGCATACTCATCCTCCTCCTTCCCAAATTAACCTAATTAGCTGCAACATCAAATCCAAGCGCATAAAAGGGAACAAATAGAGTAATAATGGCATTAATTATGGAATGAACATGAAAATCACGCCAATATGCCTTAATTATCATAAAGAAAATGCGAAAATCAAGAAACAAAATTGAATACTTTGGATCATACTTTGGCGCACATTGTTGATGAATCTACAAGAAAATGAAATCTGTCAGTACAGAAATGATCTACAGACAAAATCCAGCAATTTTAATGAAGACAGTACCTCATTTTGACCTCGATTCGGCTTCTGGTTTGATGAACCAAATAATTAATTAAGCAATTAATTGAAAAAAATTAATTTAAGGCTAAAATCAAATAGATCTGGACAATTTTTGATAGATCCAAAACCCCAAGTGCATGGAAAAGCTACTGGAGTCGCTGGAAAATTCAAAACCGAAGCGGTTCTGGTTGAAATCGAGTTTTTTGTGAAAACCGGGATCTATGTTCGCTGCACATAGATCTATGTGTGTCACACATAGGGTATGTGTGGCATACATAGATGTATATGTGGCACACATAGTTTGAAAAACCAAAGCAAAACCAAAAATTTTTCAGCAGAAACCCTAGATCCGGCCCCGATCTAGGTAGATTGGACCCAAAACCGGGTTTTGGCCCATGGATTTGCATCCAAATCATAAGAAAAATAATTTTTCAGTAAAAATTATTTGAAATCCGGCTTGTTTAAGGTAGATACAGGGCACCCAAGGCATGGAAAAGCCTTGAATGACCCTAAAATGGCCAGATCGGGAAGAAAACCGGAGAAAATCGAGAGAAAAATGGCTTTTTCTTAGAAATTCGGGGGCTATAGGCATCGCATATAGCCTTATGTACGCCACACATGAGCTACATGTGGCGCACATAGGGGTATATGTGGCGCACATACCCCTTAAAATTGAAGGAAAAGGAAGAAAATAGAGAAAACGAGAAGAAATTACCTTATAGCAGAGGCTTTCCTTCTTTGTTCTTCCTTCCTTCCATGTTTAGGGAGCCTAACTAGGGTTAATTAGTCTCTAAATCCCTAAGAAAAATTAATCAAGTGTTTAATTAATTTTAAAATGATTTTGGCAGAGTTTTGGGTGCCCCTTGAAGCAAATTCGGGATCCCCTTCAGATGACCCTAGCTCTATATTTATAGACAAATTTTTGGGTGTGGCAATTTTGTAATTTTCACCCGAATTTGAAAAAATTAAACCTATGTGCGCAGCACATAGCCTATATGCTGCACACATAGGTCAATATGCGCAACATATAGTTTGGAACCCGTCACGTAGGGCCCACTATGGTCACCTCGGGACGTGCACCCCGAGCCTATAAGTGTTATTCCACATAAGGAACAACTTTGTAGAACAAAGTTTTTCCAAATTCGATCCTGAGATGGCTCCCGACCAAACGTCTTTACTATGCAACGTGCATAGCCTATAGGGCTATGCGCTACGAACGTTGCATTTTCAACCTATGTGTTTCACCTCGTACGGGCAGAACGGGATGCATGCCATATATCCAAAAAAGTGCAAACAACATTTCGAGAAACTTTGCAGTTATAAGTTTTCTCAAATTCGGCCCCGAACATCGAGTTTTGCTTAATGGGCCCTTTTGGCCCCAAGAGGCCTTTAAGGCCAAAAAAGTGGCATTCGGGATACCGTGGGTCATGTCTCGCATAGGTACTAGTGGAAATGTGTTCTGTGTGTATAGGACACTCGAAATTGGCTAAGTCAAGTGGTGGGCCCAAATAGTGCCTTAAGTGGGCCCCACAGCGTAGCAGGCCTCTAAATTGGCATATGGCATGCCAAACGCTTTGCCTAGCGTAGACAACAAGTGGAGAGTGTTCCGTGCATATAGAATACTCCGAATAAGCTAATAGAGGTGGTGGGCCCCACCTATGCACTATTCATGATGAATAGTACCCTGTGCCCAAAATGCAATATCCTGCATTTTGTGTACTTTACCATGCGTAGGCAAGTATAAAATGTATTCTATAAGTACAGAATACTTAGAATAGGCTAATAGAGGCTGCGGGCTCCACTAATGTACTATTCATAATGAATAGTGACTTAGGTTTAGAATGCGATTCTTTGCATTCTGTGTATCCTACCACGTGTAGGCAGGCATGAAATGTATTCTGTAAGTACAGAATACACAGAATAAGCTAGTAGTGGCTGCGGGCTCCACTAATGCACTATTCATAGTGAATAGTGACTTAGGTTCAGAATGCGATTCTTTGCATTCTGTGTATCCTACCACGCATAGGCAGATGTGAAATGTATTTTGTTAGTACAGAATACACAGAATAAGCTAGTAGAGGCTGCGGGCTCCACTAATGTCCTAGGAGGGCCCCATAGCATAATGGGCCTAGAAAATGGCATTTGTGATGCCAAGCGCTGTGCCTTGCGCAAAGCAATTGGAAAATGTATTCTGTAAGTACAGAATACACAGAATAAGCTAGTAGAGGCTGCGAGCTCCACTAATGTCCTAGGTGGGCCCCATAGCGTAATGGACCCAGAAAATGGCATTTGCGATGCCAAGCGCTGTGCCTTGCGCAAGGCAACTGGAAAATGTATTCTGTAAGTACAAAATACACAAAATAGGTTATCAGGGGCAAAGGGGCCCGCTATCGCTTGGTGGGCCCACCTATGCACTATTCATGGTGAATAGTATCCAAGACTAAAAATGCAATATTTTGCATTTTAAGTGGTTTACTTTACGTAAGCGACAGTGAAGTGTGTTCTGTATGTACATAATACTCAGAATAAGTGGCAGGTCCCGCCAGCGCCATGGTGGGCCCACCAGTTCTGAGATGTTCTGTACATCAGAATACACAGAGGCCTATGTGCATAATCGGGGTCAATATCGGGGACTAATACTGAGCCGAATCAACAGAAACCCAAAATTGCACGAGTGCAAAAAGTCAGGGTCAACAGCATGCATCGTTTTGAAGTTTAAGAATAATTTGTAATAATTCTGGCTCCTCTAAAGTAGATCTCTCCCAAGCTTTAAGAATAATGCTATCAATACTTGTAATTACATACATTTTAATTCAAACTTAAATGTATGGACTAATATCTAAGCTTTATAATGAGTATTCAGAATTATAGGCCGATGACCTAAGCCAACAGCTAACCCATGAAAAACTTAAGGCCATTGAGACATCAATCACCATTCAACATTACATAATTAGTGGTTTAAATGTTGTTCAATATTTAATGCCCCAACTTATTAATTTTTCTAGGTATAACAATTCCCATTGAACCCAAGATCTTAAAACTCTAAAGAATCTAAGACCTCTTGAAAGATACCAGCCTGATTCTTATCGGTTGGTCTACAGCCCACTTTTTTTCTAAATCTCTCAAAACCACATTGAAGTCACCCCCTAACACCTAAGCTTCCCCATTAACAAGAGCTAAATATTGTAACTTACTTCAAACTTGACTTCTAATATTCCTAACTGGAGCGCCATAGATTTCTTTGAACCACCATTTCTTGTTAGTTTTATTTTCAACATAAATTCCTTGGATAAAATTGTTATCTTTGTATGACAGTGAAGAAACTAATCTCCTCTAACCACCAAATCACTAAGCCTCATGACCGACCAATTAGTTCTACATACTCCCTGTCTTGGAAATGTAGCTATCATTGTAACTTCTCTAAAACTTCCTTATGTTGCTTTGTCTCAATCAAGAAGAACAAGTAGAGATGATTCCTCGTAAATAGATCTTTCAAAGCTTTTATTGTTAGGGCTCGCCCCAATCCCTAATAATTCCAACTTAGAAGGATCATTGTGTCTGTGATGACTTTAGGCTAGCCACCTTAGCTGTTTGGACAACAGGTCATCAATCATGAATAATCTTTTAAAGAGTCCTTATTTAAAGCACCTTTGAGCTTCCCTACTGCCACACTGCATTCATTGGTATCTCCATCTCGTAAGAGTTTATCATTCCTTTATTACAACCCTCCTGCTTAACATCTCGCTAATTGTTTCCACCTAAACTATTCCTTCCATCTACCCCTATCCATCCTCTATATCACTTTACCTCTGATCTAAAATAGTCAAAGTATTTATGATAAATTACAAATTATTAGCATGAACCTTGAACTTACCCCTTAAATTAGGTAATATATCATATTTGGATTGAGGATTCATAAGCTCATAAGTAAGATGAACTAATTGATCAAATTGTTGTTCCTTAGGAACCATGACATCAAAGACTTTAGTGCATTCATGAGATTCCCCCTCTAATAGCTTTCATTTCTTGGACAAACTTTGCTTCTCAGTTGAATCATCCACTTGCTTAGTTAGCTTAACTTGAGATAAAGGAACTGTATTGGTTTGCTTTCCATAAACATTAGGTTCAATAATAACTCCTTTATGAATTAGCGTCTATACTTGGCTCAAATTACATCCCAAACTTTGGTCATAAATAGGATGGATATTAGATACATAGGGTCCAGGCATGAGTGGGAAGTGACTTGGTATTTTTAAGCTCAATGATGGTATATGTGAACCTTATACAATCTCCTGACCATATCTCAGTCTGTTGTTTTGATTTTCATCCTTGAGCAGTGAACTTTCTCTGATTTATAATGATGAATTGATACTTCTCTCTTCTGACGCACGTACCTATAATGACATTGAACTTAAACCTATCTAATCATTGAAGCTATTTCAGCTAGTATCCCCATCAACTAACATCATTACTTCTGCTAGCTCAATGACTTATTTTCCCACCCTATCTTCCTTACAACTCCTAAAATATGAGTAAAGAGTTTTACTATGCAACTATGCATTATACTTATTGGAATTACCTCCTTCCTTCCTAAGGATTTCATCTTCTATATGTGTTTCGTATACCTTAGATTGATGACCTAACCAACCATAGTAGAAGTAGAAGTTTGCTAGTTTTTCATACCTGATTTGAATCCATTCCACTCTGTCATCTTATTTATTATTAAACCTTGAAAGCAATGGTTTATTAATGAATACTTTGACCCTCATCCATAGTAAATCACTTCAACCTCTACAATCACAAGATTATAAATCAATTTCCTTTAACCTAGCAAATAGTGATGCTATACAATGTGTATTCTCCTCTATTATCTAGTTTGGTGGAAGATCATTGATCTAGAAAAGAAGTACTGGAAAAATCAATTTGATTTATAGGAATAGTCTGATGTCATTCTTTCAACTATAAATGGTGATTTGCAACTGACCATGAACTTTCAAAAGGGACCTTATCCTTGTCAACCTTTTTCTTAAAATAGAAGATGAATATGTTCATATTAGCCTTCAAAACTTCAAATACACTTTGAGACCCCCATGCATTCATTAATGTGTTCTTAATTACAACCTCGCTAAAAATGTGATCTGGATGTAATTTCCCTACTAATAGAAACTCTGAACTTTCTATCTCCTCTTTTTAAAACTATAACTCCAAATAGAATCTTCACAATGTAAATTTTTTACTATCTCAATAATCTCATTTGATAGCTGATCTTCCAACTCCATTGTTCGCTAATATCAAACTCAATCAAAACCAAAAGAAGTATCAACCATAACCAACGAACACTCTTAGAAAAATAAACGAAGGGATAACCCCTAGATAGTTCCACAAAGAGAAAGAGGGGACAGTATGATCAAGATATGACATCTTTCATAGTATAAACTTAAGAGTTTATATATAATATAAACTTAAGATATATATATTTTTTATGTTTATTTTATCTTATCATTTTCATCTTACCATATCAAATTATATTGTAATATCTTTTATTTTTCACCAATCAAATAAAGGATTTTAATGAAAATGACATTAAAGTTTAGAGATTTTTTGTAATACAAATTATAATTGAGACTTTGATAGGAAAGAATTATAGATTAAGAGATTATAAGATTGAATCATATGATGTAACATATATAAATATTTGTAAATTATTTATAATTTGTACCTCAACTCATTGAAATTGATAAATAAGTTGTTGAAACTATTGTATTGTATTTAACTACAAATACTTTAAAAGACTGAAAAGTGAGAGAGGATAGAGATTGAAGCATAGAGATTTAAGAAAGTGAGATGGTTCTTTCGTGCTAAAAGTTGAATAAAATCATGTAAGGATCATTTAATATCCATTTTCTGAAAATTAAAGTAAGCTAAAGTAAAATATGAGATAAAATAAAATATATAATTTTAATTTATTTGAAAGAAAGTTCAATTTTATCATAAATTTCATTTATTTCAGTATAATACAGATACTTCAATATTTATATCATATATAATTTTGTTAATTTATATCTATAAAACTCTAAACTATAATACTTTTATTAATTTTACTTAGAATTTTTGTTTCTTGTATTATTATATTTTAACAATCTAGTTGAAAATTCAACATACGATTAAATTGATTTATAATAAAATTAAATTTATAATTTACCTCAATAAATTTTCACTAAAAATACATTTATGTAAATCATGGTGGATTATTTTCTAAAATTACCGTGAAAAGGTATAAAATAACTAACTTAAAAAGTATAAAAATAGTCTATTGCAATTAAAATATAAAACTGTTAAAATAAGTTCATTAATTTATTAATTTTAATTAAAAATATATAAATTATTTCAAGTTATATATGAAATAAAAGGTTAATGATATAATCAAGCTTTAGATTTTACTCAAATAAAATTTTAAAAAATTTAACAATTAACAACATATTAAGAAAATGTAAATATGTTATAAAATCAAAATTAAGGTATTTTATTGAAATAATAAAAATTTATGTTAAAATTAAAGCCAACAAAATTCATGTGTTTTTCTATCATGTATAAATAATTTTTTTAACATACAAATTAGAATATTTAATTTTTAAATTTTAGTATTTATATTTTTTTCCCCAACCTTTGAAGTGCTTTTCTTGAATAACCCATGCATTTGTCTTATATTTTCTATATTTTAAATTTCACATTTATCTTTTTCTTTATTTCACGTGTTTAAATGATTTTAGCTATAAAATTTTATATTTTCGATCATAATTCCTTATTTCATAAATATTGATCCCAATCATAATCCTATTCTCATCTAATTTTAAATTCATATACCTGTATAGTTTTTTATATTTTCCTTATTTCATAAATATTGATCCCAATCATAATCCTATTCTTATCTAATTTTAAATTCATATATCTGTATAGTTTTTTATATTTTCAATCATAATTCCTATTTTCATAAATATTGATCCCAATCATAATCTTATTCTCATCTAATTTTAAATTCATATACCTTTATGGTTTTTTACATTATAATGTCATCATTGAAAACCTTTACCTGTAAAAATTTATGTAAGAAATTAAGATCACTTATGATTATCATCATTTTTTTTTTTATTTGAAATATTATAGTTTATCGTGAAGGAGCCTTTGAAGGTAACTTTACAAAGAAAAAATGTGCAATTAACAGTCAAATTAACGTTTAATTATAAAAATTACAACAAGAGAAACCTTTTTATTGGTTTGCCTTTATATTTGATGATGGCAAGGAAATCACCAGGAAATGGAATCGGCCTGAGGGAGAACGGAAGAAAACAATGGCTCCAAACAAGGCAAAAGCCATTGTCTAGAAATCAGCTCCTCTCTTTATATCAATAAGATCAACACACAAATTGCTTCTTGTTTGACATTTCCCGGCCATCTTTACACAAACACCTCCTAATGGTAGGACCAAAAGCTTTTTTCTACTCGACACTAATTTCTATTCGATCTAGAGTAATATCTAACTGCCATGAGGTTTCTTCATCCTTTATTAGCAAATTCAGACCACCCACAACAGCATATATAAGCTCCCTGTCATCATGATCCCTATCTTCCACAGTGAACGAATGAGTTCTCCCATTGACTTCTACAAGGCTTTGTCCTGGAGACTTCATCACCCGTTTACTTTTCATCATCCTTCTTATCCTTGCTACTCCATCCCACCTTCCTGCCGATGCATAAATGTTCGCCATTGCCACATATGGATATGATGCATGGGGCTCCATTTCGAAAAGTTGATGAGCTGCATATTTACCAATCTCAACATCGAGGTATATTTTGCAAGCACTCAGCAATGAACTCCAAATGGTAGCATCAGGTTTGACGGGCATACTTTGAACAAACTCCAATGCCTCTTTTAGCTTTCCTTTGCGTCCAAGAAGATCCACTATGCATGAGAAATGATCTAATCCTGGATTTATTTTATAGATTTTGGTCATCATATCAAAGCATTCCAATCCATTTTCAAGAAAACCACCATGCATGCAAGCTTGAAGTGTAGAAAGGAACGTGATGTGATTTGGTTTCAACCCCAAATCCACCATCTTGTGGAAAAGGTCCGTAGCTTCTTTAAATAGTCCATTCAGACCACAGCCTGCAATCATGGTCGTCCAAGTGACAACAGTACGATCAGGCATGTTATTGAAGAGACTCCACGCATCGTCTATACTTCCACATTTTGCATACATGTCTATCAGTGCATTACAAACGACAATGTTTTGTTTTAAACAGTTGGAATCGGCATACGAGTCAATCCACTTTCCGGCTTGCAGAACACCAGTTAGGCCACAACCTGAAATGATGGAGAGTACAGTAACCAAATCAGGTTTCTCACCAGCTGCTTCCATAGCATTAAAGAGTTTCAAGGCTTCGTTAATATTCCCTTTTTCAGCATAACCACTTATCATGGCAGTCCATGTAACACAGCTTTTGTCATGCATGCTGTCAAATAAACATCGAGCAGAGTAAACATCTCCAAATTTGGAATACATTGATATAAGAGTATTAGTCACATGAATATCTGAATTGCAGCCAAATCTAATTCCATGAGAATGAACCTGCCTACCTTGACAAGCAGCCTCTGGCTGTAGACATGAAGCAAGCAAGCTAACAATGGTGCTGATATCAGGACTAAATCTATCCTGTAGCATCCGCTTATAAGCATTTAATGCATCAAAACACTTCTCCAGATGAGAATACCCAGCAATCATAGAATTCCAAGAGATTAAACTCCTTAAGCTTGCTCCAATTCCATTAAAAACTGACTCAGCCATTGCCAAATCATCACATTTAGCATACAGAGATATCCAAGTATTAGCTACAGAAACATCACTATGTACTCCGATACGAATTCCAAACGAGTGAACACCCTTTGCCAATTCTAAATCCTTCACGCAAGATATCGCTTGACTTACTCCAATAATTGTAACTGAATCAGGCAGCACCTCTGCAAACCTCATCTCCCTAAACATACAAAACACTCTATCCGAAAAGCCCAGTTGAGCAGAACCCAAAAGCATCACATTCCAGGAAGCAACATCTTTCTTAGTCATTTTCACAAACATATCATACGCTAAATCCAACTGACGACATTTCACATACGTATCGATTATTGCAGTCTGTACGAAGACATTGAAGTAAAAAGGAGACTTGATGGCACGGGCATGGATTATTTGAGAGTATTGAAGGTTAGAGAGCTTGGCACAGGCTTTTGATATAAAAGGGAAGGTCAAGTTGTTGGGTTCCAAGCCTTTCTGTTTCAACTGGCGAAAGAGAAGAAGGGCTTTGTGGGTATTGTTCTGATTCAAAGCTTCACGAATTTGAAAATTGAATAGATTAATGGTCATTGGATGATTTGGGAAACACTGAGCATTTCACAAGTAAATTACACCTGAATTTAGTGTCGTATCAATGTAAACCATAAGCTTGTGTTGAAGCAGAAATCACTCGCCGCCGGTCGCTGAGAAGAATTTCTTAAGTATCTACGACTGCACCAACTATTTCACCTTGGTTTTTCTTGGCTTAATTTTTTAAAGGAGTTTCATCCTAACAATCTTAGATTCCATCCTGATACTTCACAATTTTGAATATTTAATTGGAAATGTGATGATATGAAATTCAATATAAAATCATATAAAGTATCATCCACATCCACAATTATTAAATTTTTAAATATATTATAATTTTTTGGTAAAATTTTTACTTGATATAAAATAATTTTGTCTTATTCCCCATTTATTAATATTTTGTGTTATATTAAATTATAATTCATTTATTATTTTTGTATATGTTTATTTAATTTGTTTAAAAATTATAGAAATGACTAATGAAATAATTTTTTTCTCTTTTTCATAATTAAAGTAAAGCTATAATATAAATAATATATTCAAATTTATTTTTTTCAAGTAAAATAATTAATATTTTACTAATTCTTGTGAAACTGAAAAATGTTTATTAATTTGAGGTGGAGAAAGTATCTTATTAGATATAAAAAAATTAATTAAAATTATGATATGTCAAAAAAAATTATAGACTACTTAGATTACAATAATTTAATAAAATGTCTTTCAACTGCATAACATGCTCTTGTAGCATGATTATTAATTCTCTATTAAGAAAATCAATAATTATCCTATAAAAGATTTCATACATTTATGATTAAGTACGGACATTTTTTTTATATATATAAAATCATGCATACGATCCCTCAATTATATTCAATTCATTATCTGTTACACCCACGTTAGAGACCCTAGGAGTTATGCATTTATGTGCGCGTATGTATGGTTGAATGGTCAGATCGAATGATGTATATGTGATGTGTTTGAATGTGCATTGATGGTTTTGTGACTGTATATGTATATATTGTGCTATACGTATGTAATAGCTTGACTTGTGTGTCGTCGCCTTATTGAGGAGCGTGTCTTCTCGGTTGGATGAAGGACGGCTTGTATATGTGATTTGGTATGCGTTAGAAGTGTGTTTAGGGCTAGCAACGAGGTTTGGGACAGTGCGGATGAGTTTAGGCTTGCCAAAAGACATGTTATGGGAGTTTAGGGAGTGGTACGGGAGTACGGCTTGGCCGTATGGTCGTACGAGACAGGGGATTTCAGGGTATGACCGGACGTGAGCTCGCAGGAATTTTGGTTTGTCAGTAACATCGAGTACGTACGGGCGTACCGTTGCTCACAGGAAATTGGGTTTGTCAGAAGTTTTAGGTCGGTACAGGTGTACCAATATCCGTACTGCCGTACGCGACGTTATATTGACTTTTAAGGGTTTAAACCTACGGTTTTTCCTTAAGTTTCCTTCCTTATTTCTTAAGCTAAACACCCTTAAACCCTACCAAATCACCCTCTTAATGATTCTAAACGTCCCTAGCGTTCGAGAACGCGAGACTGAAGTTAGACACGATTAGAGACAAGATCATCGGCTTAAGCTAGAAGTAGCTTGATTTTCAGGTTTGTGCTAGATGATTGTGGTTAGTGCTAGTTTTGAATGTTTAGCCACCTACGGCTTGTTTCTATTGCCGTAAGACTGAAACTAAGTCTAGGCTTGTATGTTTACCTTGTGTTTGATTTGTTGAGGCGTGCTATATGCGTGGTTATGAGTGTAATGCTAGGATTGATGTTTTCCTTGCTTGTTAATGTAATGAATTGCCCTAGCTTTCATGTTATGATGAATTAATGTTAATGACATGCTGACATGCATGGAGATGATTGATGAGGAAAGGAAGAGAGTAACGAAAATGAGAAATGAGGGTAGAGCTCAGCTCTGGGCACACTGGATCAATAATGAATGGGATTCCTTCGGGAATCATTATATATATAACCTCCTGAGATGGGAGATGAATATCGAGTACAGAGCACTCAACAGTTAAATGGCCTCCTGCGGGAGATGAGTATCGGTACCTATCGAGATCCAGTGTGTGCGAAAGGAATGTGCATAATTACAGGAAAACAAGAGTGAATGAGAGAAAGAAGGATGAGGGAGAATGTTGGAAGCATTGACATTTGCATTGCATAAGATGTTTATGATGAATTGCTATACGTTGCATGACTGTTTATGTGTGTTTCTAGCACCACTGAGTTTATCTCAGCGTTTGTCATTTAATGAATGTAGGTTCAGAGCCCACAGGAGAGCGTTCAGAGAAGGATTAGTGGTCGTCAGCTGAGACAGACTGATCTCAACTTGGTACGGGACTCCTGAGGCTTACTCCGGCTCCTCTTTTGGTTGTGTAGCTAGGGTGGTAGTAGTCATGTATTTATTGTATAGCTTTTGGTGGTATTCTGTACGCACTCACGTATTGTATAACATGTTTTGTATATATGAAATACAGTATGGCCTGTTATTCTATGTTGCTTGAATGTATGATAAGTTTATCCTGGGTATATGTATGTGCATCACGTTGTTTCCAACCACCATTACGCTTAGTGATGTGTCCCCATACGACGTCAGCACGATGTATCCCTGGTGGTGCAGGCAATGGTCTTCTTCTGGGGACCACTGTCTGTGCTACGGGAGCATGTCCTCCTGGGTATGGGCCGAGTGTGACATTATCATACCATCATAATTTCAAGCATCATCATATTTAATTTATTAACATACATATATCATTGTTTTACATATATAGAGATCGTCATAAATTATTACCAACATAATTAATAATACCGTCAAATACCATTAGTCATAATTTTAATTACTGCCAAGTACTTTATTTAGAAGTTGCACCATTATTGCAAAATAGAAGTTTGATGGAAGTCAAACCAAACCATTTACCAATAAGCTTAGTTGATTTGTCCAGCTTCTACTACTAACGTTCTTGTTCCTCGGCTTTGCTTGTTTCTACGTTCATCAATTGACAAATGCTGAGTATAAAATTCAGTGGTACTAGTATAGCATAAATTTCAAATATCATAATTGTCACATCCTCATTTTTCGCGTGTATCATCTAAATAATTCAGGTGAAGAAATTACCCCATATACGATCAAAAAAAAATTAAGTGATGATGAGTGATGGAAAAATATATGTTTCGAGATAGAAAATTTTAAATATTATTTTAATGATAAGCAATATTTATTGAAATTAAGAAATGATGATAAGTTGAATATGAAACATAAGTTGGATCATGTAAAATTAGATCAATCGATTAAATGTATGTATATCGAGGCAAAAATATTTACGTATATAGAGAAATGTATGCAATTGAGAAAATTAAGATGCATATCATTATTATTTGAAGTTATAAATTAAGTATGATTAAGGAACGTATAAATGAATTATACGAATGAATAATGTACGTATAATATATATATATATATATATACTTATAGAAAGAATTATGGATTAATGACTAATGGAATAAAAAAATAATAAAAAAAAGTAAATTGGAGTAGATATGTCTAAGATGATTTATTTAACATAAGATTATAATTGGACATGTGATGGATTACATATAATATAGTTTTGTCAAATTATTAAATAAAAAGATGATATGAAAATTAAGAAATTAATTTAATAATATATATGTATGATGTAAATTGAATCATATAAAATTTAAATATGTGGAAATAAAAAAAAAGTAAATAGAGAGGGACATACTATTTATTATTTGGAGTATGGATTATTAAATTAATGGATATTAAGAGATGAATGAATGTAATTGATGGTATTTTGGAATATTATGGAGTGTATGTATACCATTCCGGGTATTTTTGCTATATTAACTATTTATGGATAGTACTTGGTGATGTTAGATTAGTATGTAAGGTATATTGAGGTATTTAATATGTAATTTGAGAGATTTAAGGGGAAAGAAACCGTAATATATTGGTATTTCTTTTACATGAATAAGGATTTAAGGGTAACTAAGGATTATGTTAAAATGTGTGAGGGTATTTCAGGGCATGTGATTTTGGTGAGGTTGCCCTAAGTGTCATACGGTTTTCCATCTTTTATTTGTC
>CANYBF010160942.1:0-12175 GCA_948192965.1 Dalechampia spathulata | reverse complement strand
TTGGTTTTTTTTTTTTTTTTACTTTTTATTTTGTAAATTGGGTGTAATTTATACATTTAACCTTTTTTTTTTTTTTGTTCCCCCCCCCCCCCCCCCCCCCACCATCTATTTATCCCTCTTTCTGGCCTATTTTTGGTTGATGGGCCAATTATCAATTATCACATCAAAAGAAATGTCAATAGGTTTTTTTAGCCTCGGCTTTTGGCAATGGCATCTTCTGCCTTTTATACGAAGGAGCTTCTTTAGCATGATTTCTCATCATATATTAATTATTCGAACATGCAGAGCAAGCCTACCATGGACTTGGACAAAACAAATACCAAAAAACAAACCGCACACGGATTTGGCATCCATTTCGTGTATACTTCACCCAGCGGCTGATATCAGATGTTCCTTCTTAACATTTTCTCCAAAGCGTGTCAGGAACGAAGTAATGTTGACATCTTAAACTTGTGCTTTATCCCTCTCAAAAATATCAATCTCATAAATCCCTCAACTCTCTTCTTGTACATCGCTTTCAGTTCAACCGGGTTCCTAGATGGGATAGGGATAGATCCATGGAGATCATTCTCATCTCAAAAAAAAAAACAATTCATTTCTGAATAAATTATACTTACAGATAATTAGAAGTTGAAATTGGAATTGTAATTGATAAGTTTTGGTAGAGTTTCACTTTCGTGGTATGGTATTGGTGAGTGGGCAGATGTCATTGTGTGCGGCCACTGTCTATTGAACTGTTTGATCTAGTTATGTGGTGCAAATGTTTAGGGGACCCTTTTATCCTTTTTTCTTTTCATCCAATTCCCACATTGTTTCTTGTATTTTTTGCATCCAGGGACCATTCTGTCTCTATATTCTCTTAATTTTTGCATGTCCTTTAGATCTTAATATGCATCAAACCATCCATATTTATTTTCCCCACACAAATGACATTATATAACCCTTCAAGTTAACATTATAACCCATTAAAATGAATATTAAATGTTGTTTATTTTATACTCTGTAATGCACTTTGATTATATTAAACTATTTTAGGTTGAATTAAGAAATTAAACGGGATTTTGTAATAATTTCAATGTCTATCCAAACCTATCCAATCTTAATTCTAATAAAAAAAGATTATGTTTTCTCGTTTAAGCTGTTTAATACATTAATTATTTAATGAAGTTGGTATTTAATAAAATTAAATATTAAATATTAAAAATTTCAATATTGAAATTTAAACGTTAAATATGATAAAGTTTAAAAGCTTTAAATGTTGAATATATAAATAGTTTAATAAGTTTAATTACTATAAGTCTATAAAATTAATTGATTTCATATATTTAATATTTAATATGATTTAAAATTTTTATTATTATATTTATTTTGATGATTAAAAAAGTATTTTTCATAAAAAATTTTGAATATAAAAAATTTAATATATTAATTTAAAAAAATAAATCAAAATTGATAATTCATTATTTTATATTACATTTTGATTTAATTGAAAAATTAAGTTAATTTAAAATTTATTATCAAATGATTAGATGTTTAAATATCTTTGATTTTAAACTTATGTATGTATGTGTATATATTCAGAATGAAGGGTCAGCAAATGGCAAATGGGTTTATGTGAACCGGTCCATCTTTTAGAGAACCTGGTTGGTGGGGCTAATACATATTAAACAACATCCAACTATCTCTATTAATATTTTTACCAACTAACTACATATTAAATTTGGACTGTTTATCATCTGCTTCCTCTGCAAAACCAATCCTCCTATTTAACACCAATTACTAAATTACTAATTTTAATAATTCAATATTAATACTCAACTGTTTGTTTTTTTTTATCGATTACAAATTAAAATGTATGAATTATTTTATAATTTAAAATGTAAAATATCCTAAAAGTTTATGAAACTTTCACAATTAAAAGAGATGGAAATTATATTAGATAATATTTTTAGTTAAAATCAAAAATTTAATTCAATAGATGGGATATATAAATGATTGAATGTATATATAACATAATGTGTATACAATTATTCATTGAGTCTAAATTACAATTATTTTATAATAATATTTATTATTTAATAATAAGAATTTATAGATATTAAATTCTAATTGTTCGTAAAAATTTTAATATCATATCAAAAAAACTATTCAACCTAAAAATTTAAATAATTATATGAGATGTATAAAATGATTTAATATATCTCTAATAAGGATTATAAATAATTAATCATGATAATCTTTATTCTATCGGGTTGAAGGATATAGCTGGAAGGAGTCCTCCATATGCATATATATATATATATGCGAAAGGGTCGGCAGTATCGAAGGGGGTGGACCAGGAATGTGTATAAATGTTAGGAGGGGCGGGGTTGGGGGGCCAAGAGGATGTTCACTTGCATTAATATTGAATAAGGTCAAGAAATGATACGAAGCCATTGAGGTTCATAGAGATAATCAAAGACTAACACTAGAGCTATAATATATAATTTGGACCACCGAGTTTGGCAGTATTATTGCCTGATTGCATGCCCTTTCAGCCCATACTAACGCTACTCTCATTTTTATCAGTTACTTTACACTAAATTTTTGTGTCATCTTTCCCACAGTTCACAGCATTTATATATATATATATATATATATATTCTCAAACTTACTTGCATTCAACCCCAGTTTTCTTCTTACACGTTAAGGTTTCTTTTCTTTTTCTACAAACACGTCCTGATACTCATTACTGGAATCGATGAGAGCTAAACTTTTTAAAATAAAGCCATAAAATTACATAATATGATATAAAACCTTATTGCATCCATCGCTATATATGACTTGATAAGCCAAAAATATACAGTAACATGACACAAAATGAGAAACAACGTGAAAGTTTAGATGATGAGTAATTACAGGAGTATCTCTTTCTTTTATAAGGAAATGCTTCTAGTATTTATATATAGTCACATCCCATGAACTAAAAGCCTTCATTAATAATGAATAAGGTCCACCATATTCTTCATAAACAACCCAGTAAACATCAAGTTAAGATTCAAGCAGTATTAGTATATAATAATTACATAACAAACAAAACAGATCAGTTTACACCTTTCATTCTGATGATAAGAAAATCAATTTTTCCACTTCCACTTTATTTATTTTGTTTGGTATCATCAATATATTCAGAATTAAACATCTTTCTGCTGTACGTCAGATGATCGTAATGACTTATTTTGATATGTTTAGAGAAACACTCAGGCCGATGAATCTCATAATTTTATAATATATAATGGCCAGGTTTCCTTTCCCGTCTTGCTCTCTGAAAGAAGGCAACAAAAACTGATCAAATTTAGAACTTGATGGATGACATCCTTCGATGAAAACTGTTGCAGCAGCAGCTGCTGAAAAGGCATCAGGATCCATTAAGAGATGGACACTCCATTCAACAACAAACTTGGATGAGGACGTTGATTTGGTGTTGGTATTAACGACCATCTATAAATATATATATATAGAAGTCAAAAGAAAAAACTATAAAAGAACAAGTGGGAAAAAGATGAAAAGCCATTTTAAACACTTTTATGGACTTGTAATTGTATGAAAATAATGTTAAATGGTGTCCCACATCGAATAAAAATATTATAAAATCCCTGCTTATGAAATCATCATTTCATTATAAATTGTTTGGATATGGAGCGTTGTTGGGTGTATTATTAAACACATTGGTGCCAAATTTTCTTGTCTCGTCCCAGGAAAGTTGGAATATAAAATTAACCCCTAAAAGATAAGATCACTATTCCAAGCGTGGAAATTTTACACCTTCACGACATCATTTTCTTGAGCAGTTTCTTTCAGCATGATGGGATCTTAATTTGAAGGTGGAAAGGCCAAGTCTTCCTCTTTTTGAAAAGTCATGGCTACGTTGTGAGAAAAGTAGACTTTGTTTGGTGCGGAAGAAATCGTTTTTCTTGATATATGGATCGACTAAGTTCAGAATTTTCCAAGGTATTAAGTATGACTTTTGAATATGTTTACCCCCGTCATTGCACCTACAAAAAGGTTACAATGATGGAGGAATAACGTCATTATTCAACTGTATTCGAACTGCAGCTCTCTTCTTCTACTAAGACACGGTGGCTCGCAACCCTATTAATCCCAACATAGATTTATAACCCTAATGTCAAAAAGGACACCCTGACTAGTATTTATGGTCCATGCCCTACGAACCATGAGGTTTTACGCAGTGCAGCTATTCTTTTTGGTCCAAACCAATAACTACGATGCCATTTGAAAAGGGTTAATTTGTGTTTCGGTTAAATAACCATGACCTAAACATTAACATTCAGTATTCATCTACGGCTCCCTCTTCCTGGATAGATCCAATCTGTTCATCGCCATCCAATCAGAGCTGCATAATCCATGCACCGATACATCCAAGCTTATTAAATTAATAAATAAAAAATAAAAATATAAACATAATTATATTTGATAGTCTATGTTTAGACACAGATATGTACAGACGTACGTATGGACAAATAGGTTGGTCCATGCAAAGCTGGACCACTTTACATGACAAATAGGTACAAGTTTCAAAACATGGTCTAAAATTGTATACTGGTGGCAGTGAGAACTCAGATATTCCCAGTTGCGTTTAACTCCCGTATTTGGTGGGTGCTATATTATTGTCCTAAGCTATAAAAAACACAATAAGAAGAGAAAGAAAACGAAACCAAGAAAAATATACACATAACCGTACTAAAAGCTTTTAGATTGGGCAGTTACAAGAAGAACCCATTAACATATAAAATCTATTGAAAGTTACGTAAGAGATATTGAGTCACTGTGTATGGCTAGCTAGCTCACTCACTTTCATATCACTATGATTCAACTATAGGGGTTGCATAAAATGAGCAGGGGGTGCGTAGGATAAGGTTGAAGAGAGAAAGAAAGTACAAGCAAGGAATCCCCATGATTGGCCATGGGTATAGATGTCGGTGACGGTAGTGGTTGGCCGGACATGCAAACGACGACAGGGCAAAGTGAAAATTCGGCAAGGGGCGGAGAAAACGTTTGTTGTTGGACCACTTGCTTTTTAAACCACAAAAAAAAGCATATAGCGAAACTTGCATTATTTCCTCACCCCACCCATCAAATTTATATACACCCACACAATATATATATATATTTGATTATATATAGAAAATGAAATATCAAATTTCAAGGTCGTTGAAGAATTGTGGTAAATTAAAGAGGGGTTGAGATTGGAAAATAAAAGGCAAAAGCATGAGGTGGGAGTGGAGTAGGCAATTGTTGATGATGGTAGTAATTAATTAGAAAAACAGAGGAAAGAAAATGGTCCCCTCATGCATGCAATTCATAGCAAAAAAGCAATACAAAAGATGGGTAGGGGGCTACTTTAATATATATATCAATTCATAATAATTAAATGGAGAAAACATTTCGGACCACATTTTTTTTCAACCTAACACATTATTTATCCAAATTTATTTTAAAACTGTATAGTTTGTTTCATATTCTTTAAAAATATTAATATGGTATATATATATATATAAGCAACTAAGCCATGGTGTCAATTGTACTGCCATAGCCCGCTGCTGCTAGAAAGTCTTAGGCCTACCAGAAGGAGCGACCAGCTGACTCTCCAATTAGGACTCTTCAATATAAACCGTCTGAAAAAGCCTGGACACATCTCCTTCTTCAGGAATGATTTTATGGGATTCCTGTCAGCTACATAAAGACTTCAATTATCACAGTTTTTCTTTGCCTTCTTTCTTTCCTAGATTTTGTTTCATTATAAGATTAGGCAGCAGAGTGCCACTGTCACTGCGGTGTTGGGAATTTGTGTTTTTTTTTTTTTTTTGCAAAAAATCAGACAATCCTTAAGCACAAATCTAGTCTAAAAGCAGATTAGATTAATACAGGGATGAGCATATAGGAAATGTATGGCATGGAAAGAACAGGTCATGTGGCGGCTTGTAGTTCGTGAAGCAGGCAAATGAAAGCGTAATAATAACTTTTTCTGGTGGTTCTGTATCATTAGAGGCCTATGAGAAGCAGGGGAGTTGTGCTTTAATTATTCTTTTCTTTTTGGTCTATGTTTAATTAAATTATCGTAATCATGATTCAAATAATGTTGTAATAGGATATTGTAACTTTTCTTTTGTACATATGGTCACTTTTAATTGGTGGGTGTGAAATGATTGAGGGTGTGTTATGTGGGTTTCTTACTAGGAAGTCTCTTCGATATACATACATACATATATATATATATATATAGACACATAAACTTGCTCCATTGACCCACTTGTGGCCTATGGAGAGATAGAGATAACAAAGAAATATAAATAAAGAGAAACGAAAAAAGAAAAAAAAAAAGAAAAATATCAGATGATGAACAAGGCTAGAAGGTCGTCATCATCACCTCTATCTGATATTTTTCTTTCTCCTATTACTGAGAAGATAGATTTAATCTTATATTTTACAGGTTTGGGTTTTCATTTCATGGGGTGCCATGTTTGCTTATTATAAGAAGCCTAAGAAAATATAGGTTTGGTTTTTATCTTCCTCTTCATATTCATTCCTTTTCCTTTTCTTTTCCCTCTCCACAGTCATCATGACTGAAGTTGAATCTTAGCAAACAAAAAAAGAAGGTCCACTTAGTAGCAAACTGGTAAGTATTATAATCTTCTCATAAATTAGCAACCAAATTAGAGTGCTTTGTTTCTTTTCCTCTTTTGGGGTTATATATAGCAAAAAAAAGTCGTTCATTGGTGTGATTTTATCAAGTTTCATGATCAGTATTTGATCTTTTTCTTTATGATAATTGTATCTGTGCTTTTAATGTTGTGTGGTGTTTTCGGGTCGAGTGGATCTTAATGGGTTTTATGTAAGTTGCAGAATCAATATCATCTTCACCTTTAAAAAGCAAGAGGAGGAGAAGTACTCGAGACCCAAGAAAGACCAACCAGTAAAATCCTGAAACAAAGCAGAAAGAAAGTTCAGTTCATGGCTAGAGAACTCTGTGAAGCTAAATCAAGAAACATAGTATCGTCAGCGGCAGCCGCTGGTGGATTTTGTTACTCGGATGTTTCATCTCCAAGTAACCCATCAATCCAAATCCATAATCAGATCCAAGGCTTTGAACCCACTCCTGAGATATTTAACTTAACTACAGGTATGGAGATGATAGGGTTTTCAAGGAACCTTCAGCAACAAGTTCATGACAGTAACACAACTACTGCTGTTATGTGGAAAAGTTTCTTTAACAAGCCAACAGAAAACAACAGCAGTACTGGTGGTGACGGTGGCGGCGGCCGAGATCCTTCTTTTTCGAAGAGAATCAATGAACCAGAAAGTGATTTCTATCAACATGACCAGTTTAACAAACAAGATTTCACAACTGGGATTTCTGAAACTAGTGGAGAGAATTTAATAGCTGGAGCAGCTGATTCATCATCGAATCCTTGTTGGCAAGAACATAGATTTATTGTTGAAGATTCTAATTTCAGATGCGTGTTTCCTTGTGAAGGAAATGAAAGACCAAGTCAAGGACTTTCACTCTCTCTTTCTTCAACTAATCCTTCTAATATTGGAATACAGTCCTTTGAACTCAGACACACAACTAATCATGATCATAATCATCACAGACAACAGCAAGAAACGAGGTTTATGAATTCAAGTTCTAGAGATGGCCTTTTTGGAAAATCCACCGATACTATTCATCAACAACAGATGATGCAAGACGGACTCTTGACAAAAGCTGCAAACTTGCTACATCATCATCATTATCAAGGGCAGTTCCAACTTAGGAATTCCAAGTACTTGGGTCCTGCACAGGAACTTTTGAATGAATTATGTTGTCTTGAAACAAAGCAAACTGATCGACCGAGACAAAAACCCCATAAGCCTAAACAGTGGGATGATGAAAACGGAAGTAGTAGCAGTGGTTCTTCCAGAAAATCTCTGAACTCTCTTGAATTCGTTGAATTACAGAAGAGAAAAACAAAGCTACTCTCTATGCTTGAGGAGGTACTTCAGTTTCATCAAATATCAATTCTTCTTTATTCTTCTTGTTTTATTGCATAAAGCTTCCTTCTTTCTTTCTTTTTTTCTTCTTCCTCTCAACCGGACAACATGTCTATCCATCTTAATTAGACAAACGAAAGATCGAAGCTTTTTGCTTGGTAGCTGCTCAATTGGTTGAAAGGATATTCAAATTTCGGTTTCTCGAACTAATTTAGCGACTTGGGTCGTCTTCATTAATGCCCACATCGTGACAATTTCTGGCCTTTCATTTGCGTCGAGAATAAATAACCTTCTTTTCATAGCATCTTTGTTTTCTTTTCTGTTTTTATTTTCCCATATTATATTACTTTCTCCCTTGTTTGTATCCATCTATATTAGTTGCTGTAACACTCCTTCTCACTTGTTTTATTCATGTGTATTTTGCAGGTGGACAGAAGATACAGACACTACTGCGATCAAATGAAATCCGTAGTTTCATCGTTTGAAGCTATGGCCGGAGCTGATGCAGCAAAGGTTTATTCAGCTTTAGCATCAAAGGCCATGTCAAGACATTTCAGGTGTTTAAGAGATGGGATTATAGCTCAAATTCATGCTACGATGAAAGCTATGGGAGAGAAAGATCCGGTTGCACCTGGCACTACAAAAGGCGAAACACCAAGATTAAGGGTTCTTGATCAAGCTTTAAGACAGCAGAGAGCCATTCAGCAGATGGCCATGATGGAAACTCACCCTTGGAGACCTCAAAGAGGTCTACCTGAGAGATCTGTTTCTGTCCTTCGTGCCTGGCTTTTCGAACATTTTCTACACCCGTAAATATCCCTCTCTCTCAAAGCCTATATATAATTTCTCTTAAATTTTTTACTTAGTTCAATTGGACCATTACATAATCCTAAACCATCACGCAAGACTACAGATAAGTCAAATCAATCGGAACATGGCGCTTGTAGAATTCTATTAAAAAGTTGTCAACTTATTAAGGGGAAACAGAAGAGCAAGCAATGCAATGCCAATATATATTCCAGGACAATAACTTCGGGAACAAGATAATAGTACTCAGTCCCAAATCATTTCTTTCTTTGGAAAAACAAGTGTAATAATAGTTCTTGTTAGTTTCTGGCCATCTCCATTCAAGATCCTGTTCACAAATTTGTCATGTATCACCTCCATCCAATTTTAATATGCATATAATTATTTTGTTTCATGGATTTGATTCTATTTCATAGGGCCCATATTCTTCTCTTTCTCTTCTTGGTGGTTGATGGTTCTACAGTGCCAACAATGTGTTTTTCATGGCAAATTAAGCCATTGTTTTCTTTTTGTTGCAGGTACCCGAGCGATGTTGATAAGCATATTTTAGCTCGCCAAACGGGTCTCTCAAGAAGCCAGGCAAGTCCGCACCAATGACATTAGCTTATTCTGTAGGCTTTCGCTAATTATAATTTATATTGCCAATAGGGCATATCTTCTTGGGATCCATAAATTTATTTAATTACATTATGATCTGTACAGATTGTTTAAAAATAATATCATGATTAGCTTTTTTTTGCTTTTGCATGTGATTCAACAGGTATCTAATTGGTTCATTAATGCAAGGGTTAGACTTTGGAAACCTATGGTGGAAGAGATGTATTTAGAAGAAACAAAGGACCAAGAAAACAATAACAGCAGCAATAACATGGCTTCTTCTGATGGCTTTGCTGATCTTGAAGAATTTAGTGGCCGGCCAAATAATCAGAATATTTCTTCTACCACTGATCAGAAACCAAACGCAGCTCAGCTCATTCGTATAGATTCTAAATGCCTTTCCTCCATTATTTCAAGCCCGGATAAAACCGACTCCTCCAAAACGCATAAAAAACTACAAAACCATCATCATTTTCATACCCAACAACACCAGCAAAACTTGGGAGGAGCTTTTGGCGCCATGGAATTAGACTTCTCATCATATAATCACCACGCGGCAGGTGGGGTTTCTTATGGTGGTGGTGCTAGTACTGGTGTCTCACTCGCACTAGGGTTACAACAAAATGGCGGAAATGGTGTAAGCTTAGCCTTCTCTCCTGCCTCTCAAAGCTCTCTTTTTTACCCAAGAGATCACATCGATGATTGCCAACCAGTTCAGTACTCGCTTCTCGATGGAGAAGGACAGACTTTACCTTACAGGAATTTGATAGGAGCTCAATTGCTGCATGACCTGGCTGGATAGATTACGAATTTGAGTTCAGAGACTAGCCAAGGTAGATTCTTTTTGGCTCGCCAACGCTGCTGGTGATGGTTCATAAAATATATAGTTTAGACATATATAAATGCTTCATACATATTAAAAAAAAAAAAACCAAAGAAAATGCTTTGATAATGGATGCAATGTTATACAGATATTTCTTCTTCCTCATAATTAAAGATAGAATCTATTAACTATGGACCATAGCTTGCCTTTATATTCTGTATGCATTTCATAAAATTAGGAAGATACAAGTCATATCGGGCGGTTCCTCCATACAAGTCATATCGGCTGGTTCCTCCATGGTTTGATTGAAAAGTTTGTGACTCTTATTCAAACTAATAAATATTAGTTAGAGATATTTATTTAATCAAAAAGACAAATTAAGGTAGAAACACAACTTGGGTATTTGGTGTTTTGGTAGATTAAGACAATTCCTATACAAATAACAAAATATCATATTCATATGTCTTAAGACAAGTGGTCCATAAATATGCATCTTCTTCTTTGAAGATGATATCTCATTTCATGCCCATGTTTATATAAACAGAAGAGTTGCCCACTTTATTATTTGTCAACTTCGGCATGGTTTATGCTTTCTTGCTTTTCCTCATGAAAGCTGCTTTTAATAACTCCCTTTCTAGATGGTGTGCTACCATTAACTTTTCCCTCCAAAATAATCTTATTCTCTCTCTTTTTTTTAACTATAGTTTCCTAATTGATCATTGAAAATAATTACATCAGCTATATAATCAAATGTAATCGATGATGATTTTTTTTTTTTTTAGGATAGAAAAGGGTATATGCTTGTTCCAGCTGAAGATGGTAATTGATAATTTTTTTTCTTTTTTTTTTATATAAATTTCGCATGTAGCCAATATATGCTCCTAAAGATGGATTTTAGCGTCACAAGTAGCTTTCTGATTCCTAGTGGATGCATAATTTCATTGGAAATAAGTTGTTCTGTTTATAGTATATAGTCTGCTAAATACAGGCCTCCGTATTTAATTACAAAACCCCATGAAATTATTGAGATTCTGAAATTTGATAGCTTCATTGGGAATTTTTCCATTTACGACAGCTTCATCTGCATGTTAGTTCATGCACATCATTATTACCCTTGTTTAACATTTTTTCAGCATTTCGCAACTAAAATTTGTATAATTCCGTCACTAAGTAATATATGTCCATGCTACCATGAAATGATAACGTTTTTTAGATAATTCAAAAACATGATCAGTTCGTTGTTATTTTCGTCATGAATGACGGTTAACTCTATGTATGTTATAATTCTATCAAATAAAGAGAGTATTTCCTAAACCAACAATGAGCGTAACTTGAAGAATTTCGGTTCTATGACTAATTACCCTCTCAGTTCGTTGACAATAAATAAGGTTCTTTGTCCATGAAGAAGAAAATTTGTGAATTTTGCATTCATGGCTCATGTTGGCTGTAGAAGTTCGATATTAAGAGAGAAAAAAAGGCTGAAATTTGTGAAAAAAGAGCCCTAAAGACTGGAAAGGACTGTTTCAAGAGATGGCCCCAAGTGATGATGGGCTATCCTGGTCTGTATCAGCTTGGTTGCAGTTGACCAGTTTCCTCACCGATAAATAAAGGTGAAAAATCCTCGAGAAAAAATCTTAACCATTGACCACGATTTTAAAAATGCAAGCAACTCAAATTCAGCTTTCTAATTGTTTGCCACGAAATTGGAAAAAACTTGTGTTGCGGGCGTGCCAGAGGAAAAGTCCTCAATAAATACGCCTAGCGATTGTGAATCCCCAAGCTCCTTGGAACAATTTGCTTGGACGTAAATATATTAGCTTGTTTGGGATTGGCTCTATAACTAGCTTGAAGAACTTGTATTAAATGGCTAAGAAAAACAAAAGCTTCAAACGAACTATGGAAAGTTTGCATACAAAT
>CANYBF010160924.1:0-18908 GCA_948192965.1 Dalechampia spathulata | reverse complement strand
TAGCTAGGATGGCAGTAGTGATGTATAATTTGTATAGCTTTTGGTGGTTTATTGTATGCACTCACTTATTGTATAACAGGTTTTATATTAATGAAATACGGTATTGCCTGTTATTGAATTGAATGTTGCATGAGTGTATGTTTATGGATCCCAGGTATATGATGTATGCACATTGCTTTGTTTCTGCCGCATAACCACCATTAGGCTTAGAGTGTGTCCCCATACGATATTCGTTGAGGTATCCCTGGCGGTGCAGGCACTGGTCTTCTTCTGGGGGCCGCTGTCTGTGTCGCGGGAGCATGTCCTCCTGGGTATGGGCTGGGTGTGACAATGCTCTTGTTTTTCACCTTGTTTCAATAGAATTACTACATCATCATTAACAATGTCCTTTCTTGGACCAAGGGAATTAGTTTCATCAAAAATAACATGCATAGATTCCTCTACAACTAAAGAATGTTTGTTAAACACCCTATACGACTTGCTAGATGTTGCATACCCTAAGAATAAACCTTCATCAGTCTTTGAATCAAATTTTCCAAGATTATCCTTGGTATTTAAGATGTAACACTTACAACTAAAGAGTTTGGTTTTTCCTCTTAACTACTCCATTTTGTTAAGGAGTTCTAGAAGATGAAAAATTATGATGAATACTGTACAAATCACAAAATAACTTAAAAACTTTCATTTTGAAATTCTTTTTTATGATCACTCCTAATTGAAGAGATATAATAACCCTTTTCATTTTACATTCTTTTGGTTAAAATTTAGAAAGCATTGAATGCATCATCTTTATGGGCTATAAATGAAACCCAAGCAAATCTAGAGTAATCATTAACAATAACAAGTGCATAATACATACCACCTAAGCTAGCTACTCTAGTTGGTCCAAACAAGTCCATATAAAACAATTGAAGAGGTTTGGAAAAAGTTACCTTGTTTTTCACCTTAAATGAGAACTTTACTTGCTTTCCCATTTGGCAAGCTTCACATGCCTTGTCCTTTGTAAATTTGATCTTTAGAAGTCCTATCACATGTTCATTCTTCCCAAGATCGCCGATGCTTTTGAAGCTAGCATGTCCAACCCCTCTATACCAAAGCCATGAGTCTTCACTTATAGAAACAAGACACTTCACATTTTTGTTAAGAATAGAATTTAAATCAATCACACAATTGACTAATGCTAAGTAAGTTATATTTTAATCCATCTACTAACAAAACTTTGCTAATAGAAAAGTTGGAATCCTTACCAACCTTACCAATTCTAACAACTTTACCTTTGGCATTGTGTCCAAAGGTGACATTACCTCCCTCATATTCTTCAAGGTTAGAGAAGAGGCTTGCATTGTCAGTCATATGTCTTAAGCATCCACTATCGAGGTACCATTTATTTTCACTAATCTTGGATCTCAAGCATACCTGTTAAATACAAATGCATTTACTTCTTTTTAGGTACCCAAATGTATTTGGGTCCTTGGGGGTTGAAGCATTTATATCATCATTCCAATGCATCTTCCTAATGAAACATCTATTGATTATATGCCCCTTTCTATTGCAATAATGACATATGAAATTCCTAAATCTAGAATGGTTATGCATATATTTCCTTTTGAATGCATGAGAATGATTATGATTGCATGAACATGAATAATGATGTACCTTATTAGCATGCATTATGTTTACTTTAGGATTAAAATTTTTCTTTTTAATATCCTTTGACTTTATGTTGAAGTAGAAGCTTTGATAAAAACCATACTTTTAGAGGTTTGGGAGGAGTTTTGATTAAATCCAATACCCTCTTTGTTACCACTAAATTTTTGGTGTTTCAAAATAGAATCGATTTTAACACCACCTTATTCAAACCTAGAAAGATTGTCTTTTAACACCACCTTATCCTTTAAAAGCTTGTTTTCCTTTTCAAAGCCTTTAAGTTTTATCTTACAAGAATCAAATTCATTTTATAAAACATTTTTCTCTTTTGAAATGAATGCATACTTACTTTTAAGTGATTGATGCTTCCTAGCTAAGTTTTCATTCTTTCCTAGGAGTTCCTTTAATTCATCACATTCATCATCATCACATTCATTATTGCTATAATAAGATTGAGATGATATTATTACCTCATCATTTTCCTCATCATCCAAGAATGCCACAAAGCAAAGATTAGTTGCTCCTTCATCACTAGACATGTCACACCCGCATTTGAGACCCTGGTTGTCTTGTGTTATTAGTGTATAGGACTAATAGGACGTATACTATCACACCCCAACCCAAGACCCACGAGGTGATGACATGATCCCATAGTATAACCATTGCTTTCCCGTCTCAGGAAAATAATAATTATACTACAAGGGATTTTACTCTAACGCTTGTATAAGAATCCAACAACATAAAGGTTACACAAATAATAACAAAACCCCTTTACATTAATGAATTCTTATACAATACATTTAGTATACTGCCAATTACAACTACAAAAGGACTATGCACAAATATACAAGCCGCAGAAGTCCGTCCAGTAGTTCGGGTTCTCTATCAGAAGGCTAAGACACGAACCAGCTGCTGTACTCTAGTTCCGGCGCTCACCCTCTGCACTCGGACCTATGTTCATCAAATGATAAACGCTGAGAATAATCTCAGTGGTGCTAGGAATAAATAATATGTCATACATACAAACAACATATACACACCAATCTAATCAGCACATAGCCAATCAACAATATTACAGGCAATACTGGTAATCTCTGCCAACAACCATTCATGATGCATCACACAATCATGAATGTTCAGTCTACCTTCATATCATGCACTCGCCCTCGTTTTGGTGTCTCTCGCACTCTTTTCCGGAACATCTCATTCCGTTATCATATCAATTAATACAGGCACTTCTCGCACCTGTAGGAGCATCTCACTCCCTTCACCATATTAATTGATATGGGTACATATCGTACCTCTGGGGACAACTCATCCCTAATATATCATTTGGTACCTCTCGTACCTGGTACTTCTCGTACCTAGCCACCCTTATTTCTCCTCGTCACCATGTTATGCCATGCTCATGAACAGTAAGTCAATGATATGATGCATGAATAAGCCACATATATCAATCCTACAAGCCAATCATCAATAATCACAAGATACGTTCCTTCTTGGAACCAATAAACATACGATACATTCACTCTCAGAACCCAAAAACCATCCGACAAGCACATATAGACACAAACATAGGGGATTTAATCCCCGAGCATTAATTCCATAGCCATACTTGGCTTAGAACCAGAAAATAACAGTAGGAAGACAACTAGCATAAACCCTGCTATCTAACACAAGCCCAGATAGCTAGTACAAACCTGAAAGAGACCACTTCTAATGCCTATCCACATATCTAAGCTTCTAGCCCTGTTAAACCAGCTTCCGCTCACTTCACAGTAACAAGGAAGATTGCTTCCTAGGGTTTGGGGCGGGTTTTAAGAAGATAGGTGAAAGAAACATAAGAAAAAGGCTGATGTTTATTTATTTAAAAAGTCACTTTTAAGTCACGTATGGTCGTACCAGTCTCTGTACGCCCGTACCAACCTAAAAAGCCTGACAAACCAAAAACTTGCGAGCTTCGGTATGGCCGTACCACATTTGGTATGCCCGTATGGCTCCAAACCACTTGACAAACCCAATTTCCTGCGAGTTCGCGTACAGCCGGACCACCCTTTGGTACGCCCGTACGGCCTCCAGGAACCAAAACCCCTCAGCTCCCCTATTTGGAACGCCCGTACGGATCCCCATACGCCCGTACCACACCTCACTCTTCCCTTCTAACTCCACTAACTCGATCCCACACCACCTACTACACCAAAATACATATAAAACATGCATGCAATCATTCACACACCTTGCATACATACAAATATACATAGCAGTACGTCATCACGATGCATACACAAGCATCAATACATCGCACATACGCATGCATTCGTACGAAGATATGTACACATACACGTATACATCCAAGCACTCATACGCAAAAAGACCAAACTTCTAGGGTGTCAAATGCGGGTGTGACATATACGTATTCATATATATATTGATGTGTTTGATAATTGAGATATGACCTTGCTTACTTGTTATGATTGTTATTATGAGTGTATGTGTGTGTATGCATTGGTGTGGTATATATTGATGATGATGGATAGAGAGGGTGTTGCTGCCTTATTGAGCTTTCTCTGTAGTATAAGGGGAAAACACCGAGTTTAGCATGTTGTGCGTGAGGTTTTAGAAATGTTTATGCTTGAATTAGGAGTTAGGTACTTCGGGAATGAGCCTAGGAAGAGTGGAAAAAGGAAGATTGAGTGTAGTATGGGTGTACGGGTCACTGTACGGGCATACCAAAACAGGGGAGTTGAGGGAGTTAGGCTCCTAGAGACCATATGGGCGTACCAAAAGGGTGTCTGGTCGTACATGTACTTGTAGGAAATTGGGTTTGTCAGGTGGATTGTGGACGTACGGGTGTACCAAATATGGTACGGGCGTACCGTCCCTCGTAGGAAAATGAGCTTGTCAAGAGTTTTAGTTCGGTACGGGCGTACCAGGATCCGTATAGCCGTATGCGACTTAAGTTTGACGGGTCAAAGGATAAGTATTAAGCCTTTTCTCAGTTTTCTACCACCTTCTTCTTTCTTAAACCCTTTTAAAACATTAAAGTTAGTGTTCCTAAGTCTGGGAAGAGTGCTAGAGCTTGAAGTTGACGATAACAGACGGTTATAATGGGATTGTACTAGAAGTCTTCCTACTACAGGTTTGTGCTAGGAGTGTTGTTAGTGCTAGGTTTGTGGTTGTTCTTATGCTTTGGCTTACTTCTATGGCTTGCAGACTTAAGTAAAGTCTAAGCGCAAGGTTTCATGTTAATATATCATTGCTTTGATGTCTTCATGACTTACTTATGATGGTAATGGCTTTATTTGCTAGTTTGAGCATGTGACATAACCCAGATGTGTATGACTGCTTTCATAGCATGCATGGTGATAAGGAAAGGAAGGGAAAGAAGAAAGAAAAGAAAGAGAGTGGTGAGAGCAGAGCTAAGCTCTGGGCATACTGGGTCAAATAATGATGATGGGATTCCTAAAGGAATCATTTAGATTATTGCCCTCCCTACAGGGAGATTAGTTTCGAGACCTACAGTAGGAAATGGGTGCATAACACCACATATTTATATGCCCTCCTTCGAGAGATAAGTACCGGTACCTACAGGGACCTAATATGTGCGAAAGGAATGGGCACAATCACAGGAAAACAAGAGTGAATGAGTGGAATGAGGATGAGGGAGACTGCACGGCATAGTTGCATTCATATTGCATGTATTGATAGATTGCAATATTTTCTATATGATGTTCTGATGGTTTGCTATGTGTTTATATCTGTGTTATGATTTATATTTGCCTAGCACCACTGAACTTTAGACTCAACGTTTATCATTTGATGAACGTAGGTTCTACGCCTTCGAGAGAGTAGTCTGAGCAGTGTAGAGGTCGTCAGCAGAGAAGGTTATTCTCGAAGTAGTACGGGACCCTAGGGGCATACTCTGAGTCATTTTTGTTAGAGTAGTTCTGTGATCCTAGTGGCAGTAGCCTACTCTGTATTTTGTAGTGTATCCACATAGGAATTATATAAACCCTGTTGTATGACTAATATTGTATATATATATAATATAATTGAGTTGCTTGCCGATACAAATTGTATGAATGAGTGATTGATTATCCAGGGTACGATATGTCTTATAGATGTATGCCATGGTGTTGCTTTCTTTCAACACTTAATACAAGGACGTGTACCCATATGAACCTTAATAGATCATAGAGACGACGCATCCCTTGTGGTGTAAGTAGCGGTTTTCCTTAGGGAGGATCGATACTTATACTACGGGAGCATGTTACCCTAGATATGGGCTGGGTGTGATAGGACACCTCCTCATTTGACTCATTATCATCATTCCACATAGCCTTCAATGCCTTCTTTTTGAAAGGCTTGGATGGTTTGTTGAGGTGAGGGTATTCATTCCTCATATGTCCTGGCTTGTTGAATTCATAGCAAATAGCTTGATTTCTTTGAAAGTTATCCCTTCGATTCAAGTCTTGTCTTTGCTCGAATGGCTTCTTGCCATATTTTTCAAGATTCTTTTTCTTCATAAGAAGAGTCTTGACACGTTTAGAGAGGAGAGCTACTTCATCATTGATCTCCCCTTCGCTTGTTGAAGAGGCATCTTCTTCTTTCGAAGCCTTAAGTACAATCCCTCTCCACTTGTCTTCCTTAACTCCTTGTTTTAGTGTAATATCATATGTAAGGAGTTCTCTTAGAAGTACATCGGTAGACAGAACCGATAAGTCATTTGCTTCTTCAATGGATATCACTCTAGCCTCCCAATTCTTCTTAGGCAGCACTCACAAGATTTTGTTGTTGATGTCTTCTTTTTGGTACATCTTGCCAAGTTTCATTAGCCATTGGTGATCACCATGAGTCGATTGTACATTTCAAATATTGACTCGTTTGCCTTCATTGTGAACAGCTCGTATTGATATGTCAACAGTTGGATTTTCTTGTTTTGAACTTGATTAGTTCCTTTATGATGAGTTTCCAAGGCAGTCCATATTTGCTTTGCCATGACATAATGTGATTCTCATCCATACTCCTCATGACTTGTAGCATAATACAGTATATTTATCACCTTTTTATTCCGAAAGTTTGCTTTCAATTCCTCCCTAGTCCAATCTTCTCTAGCTTTAAGTGAAACAACACTATCAATTGTAGTTGTTGGAGGTGAGAACTCATTTACTATCAAGTCAAACAATTCAATTCCATCGCTTTCCAAGAAAACTTCCATCCGGTGCTTTCAATAAGGATAGTCAGTTCCATTGAATGGGGGTCTTGTAAATGATTGACTCTCAATACTTTAGGTTGCCATGGGATCTTTCACTCTAGAATTTTACTTCTAATACAAATAAGCACTAAACGCTCTGAGACCAAATGAAATCCTAGTGGAAGTATGGTAACATGTACGATTTATAGTGATTCGGCACTAACTCTTGCCTACGTCCACTTCTCCTAAGTCTTCAACTTAGGGCTCCACTAATCACAAATACAATCAATACAATAAAGGATTCCTCAATTGAATCCTAACCTTAGTGTTTTCAGGCTCACACTCAAACCTTTACAATAATCACAATCTCATAGCAATTAAACTCTCAATTATAACTTAATACTCCAATCATTAATCACACACCAATCCCACAAATACAAAACCAAACTCTTAAGTTGTGAGAATACAGTACAAGAGAGTTTTATAAAGCTAGAATTGCAATACAACAAGTAAACTTACTTGTAAATGAGGTAGAACGCTCAAAGAAAGCTTGCATAGAGGAAAATAGCAATTAAATACAAAGTATGATAATGTTCACTATGAAATAAATTCGTTAGAAAGGGTTTGAAGCCTTTCTAAAAAGTTACGTACGGCCGTACCAAACTTGGTACGCCCATACCAACTTAAAAAGCCATATTTGAAAATGAGAGGGAAATTAAGTACGACCGTACCATCCATTGGTACCCCTATACCAAAACATTTTTCTTGATAAACAATTTTCCTACGAGCAATCGTACGGTCGTACCAACCAATGGTACGCCCGTACCAAAGCAAGTTTATTGACAAATCAAATTCTTACGAGCAATGGTATGCCCGTACCAAACTCAAGGAAATAAAGCTAACTTTGTACAGTCAGCCGTATGCAGTACCACACAACAAAGCAATTTGGTACGCCCGTACCAAAACAGGTACGTCTGTACCACTCATAAAAATATACTTAAAAATGATAAATAACTTAAATTGACTCACACGTGCACATCAAAATCTTGGATCTAACAAAATTAAATAATAAAAAATATATCAAAATAAATAATAAATTTTAAAAAATTAAAAATTTATTATTTATCACAATCTATATAATTTTGAGTATTTTATTTAAAATTTATTTTTATGTTTATATTTTATGTTTGTATTTTTTATGATTGTTTGGTTAGATCATGGTAGTTGATAGTCGATAGCCAATAGTGACAATGATAATAACAATAATAGTAATGATGATGATAGTTGTAAGGGTGAAGGTTTACTTACTCAAGGGTATAAGAGACATTTTATATTTATATTTTATTTATGTATTTTAAGGATGTGATGAGTGAAATACTTTGATATCTTTTTCCTATCAGATCCAACTATGCTTCTAATGCTTTTTAGGAGGGAGTGACTAGTCAGTCTTGGATGATGTTCGAGTACTAGTCATGACAAGCATGTGGTAGTCTTGCCTTTAGTGTATGCTATTCTCCTTTTCTTATAGATAGGAACTTAGGGATCAAATTTATGTAATAATTCTATGAATCCATAAGAAAAGTAGTTGGATTTTATTCAATCATCGTACCTTATTATTATTATGGTGTTTTTTTCTCATACGATGCTTATGTTGTTTGGAGCTCTTCATATCGAGACCGAGATGCTAGTAATACTTTTATGTGAGACTTGGCTTGTTCATGAATGGATTATTTATGGAATTAGAGGGTTGGCTTGTGTAAGGAGTTTCACATGGGTTTGTTAAAGAGGTCTTAAGTTAGACCGGTGACAATAATTATGCATTGATATTAACGATGATCATACTTTTTATTTTAAATTTTATTTTTAAAATATGATTTTTTAATTGATAAAGATAATTTTGAAATATAAATTTAATATTTAACTTAATTTAATAAATTATGAAAAGTTAATAAATTTATAAGATTTAGGTGTAATTATTTTTGTAAACCTAATATCTAATAAATTATTCCGTCTTTACTGGGTTTGTTTTCAAGAGTACCCTGAAAAAGGAACCTTTCCTCTCCCCAACCATTTCGGGTTAAAAAGATGCAAAAGCGTCTATCTTTCTATAAGAATCTATAAGAACGGTGCATTCCGAGGTGTGAAGTAGGAGAAAGGGGATTTCTTAATTAGGGTTTTGAATAAGATGACCTTTTCTTTTTTTTTTTTTAATATTGAAAAAGTAATAACAATGAGCGGTATTAAGTTATTTATCATTCTAGCGTCGAGCTATTTTTCTGCAAGATCTCCCCTATAGTATCTTCACTACAGTAGAGTTTAACCACAAAGTTCGGGATGGATTGGTATGGTTCCTCTATACCTAGAACATCAAAATACCAAACCATGAATGAAGAAAGATAAAGTTAAAATAATATATTTTAAAAGCTCAGGACTACAATTATAAGCCCACAAGACTACAATTTATGAATCAATTATTCATAAATCCGTCACTAAAAAACAGGAAATTCACACTATATAAATATTTTTAAAAACGCCCAACAATCGCTTCTTCTTAACGTTTAGGATAATATGTTTTATCATATTAACTTCCTCATTCATAATAGAGTATTTTTATAATTATTTTTTTAAAATTTTTTTTTTAAATTAAAACTTATCAAAGATAAATATAAAAATTAATCTAATAAATAAAAATAATAAAATAATCATACTATATTAAAAGAGAGATAGAGGAAATGAAAATACAAGTCTATTATCTCCTTCTCTCTTTTTCAATTTTAATTCAAAAATAAAAACTATTTTTTAAAATTTACTTTTTAAAACTTATTAAAAATAAATATAAAAATTAATATAACAAATATAAATAATAAAATAAGTTTTTTTAATGTAAATTTGTATACAAAATAAATTTATTAATTGTGATTAGTAGATATTGGAAAAGATGGTTTTACTTTTTTCTTAAATTTTATTATTTTTTTAAAAAATTTAATTTGTTAATTACTAATTATTTTATATTTTATATTATATTATCTTATTTTTATCTAAACAAATTTTATTCAAAGATAAATAATGTTAATTTTATTTACATTTATTAATTATTAATTATCTTATATTTTATATTATATAACCTAATGTTTATCTAAACAAATTTTATTTAAAGATAAATACTATTAATTTTATTTATATTTGTTAATTACTTATTATTTTATAATTTATATTATATTATCTAATTTTTTCTACCTAGATAAATTTTATTAAAGTTATCTATTAAAGTTACAAAATATCTCACATTATTAAAATATGAATTAACATTTTGAAATTTAAACTATAAAAGTCAAGCAAAGTAGATTTATTAAGTACATCTCTCTCAAATTTATAATTAATATTGTAAGAGAGAAGAGGAAAAAGTGAAATAATAATTTTATTATTTCTCTAAAATTAATCAATTTTAAGAAAATAAAAATTTATCAAATAATCTAAATTTATTAACATTAATTTTACTTTATTTTAATAATTTAATAACAATGATTTTAATTTATAATAATTGAATTCTATAATAATATTATAAGAAGGAAAATAATACTTGTGATTATTTTTAAAAATATAAGATATTTATTAAAGTTACAAAATATCAGACATTATTAACATATGATTTAACTTTCTTAATCGGAATCCTATAATTATTTAGGATTTATATAATTTGATTATCTAAATTATTAAAGTTTAGAAAATACTAATTATATTAAATTTATAATAGATAATTTATAAAAAAATAATTTTATTTATTTTAATTATCTAATAGTAATAATTTTAATTTATAAAAATTAATTTTTATAATAAAATTATATAAATAAAAATATTATTTATAATTTTTTAAAAAATACTAGATATTTATTAAAGTTATATAATATTTCATAGTGTTAACTTAAGATTTTACCTTTTTCAAATTCGTATCATAAAAGTTAAGCAAATTGGATTCACTAAGTATATATCTTTTGATTTTTCTACCTAAGATTTTAAAAAAGAAAGAGAATAAGTACAAATGATGATTTTATCATCATAATCTATTAAAAGAGGGTGTAGGATAAAAAGAATATAGTTTTAGTTTTATACTTTTTCATAAATTTTAATATTTTTAAAAAAATTTAATTTATTATATATTAATTATTTTATATTTTATTATATTATTTATCATACTATAATAAAAAGGGAAAGAGGATGTGAAAATACAAGTCTATCCTCTCATTTTCTCCCTTTCAATTTTAATTCAAATATAAATACTATTTTTAAAAATTTACATGAAAATAAATATTATTTTTTAAAATTTATCAAAAATAAATATAAATAATATAAATAATAAAATAAATTTTTGTTTAATATAAATTAGTGTATAAAATAAATTTATTAATTGTAATTAGAATATTACTTTATATCATAATATATTAAAAAGGGAATGAGGATATTGGAAAAGATAGTTTTACTCTTTCTCCTAAATTTTATTATTTTATAAAAAATTTAATTTGTTAATTACTAATTATTTTATATTTTATATTTTATATTATATTATCTATAAATATATAATACTTGAATAATACATATATAATAAATCAAATAAATTATAGTAACATGTAACAGTTATATATAAAGTTAAGTATGAGCTAGTTTATTGATAAGTGTTTATATCCTTCTGCCTTTTTCTTTAAATAAAGTAATATATTATAGTTTAGATTCTCTATTGCAGTAATACTCATGTATAGCAATGCAAGTGATGAAGGGACCCAGACGGCACGACATTATACAGTGAATATACTATTTTGTATTGAAACGACAAGCAAATAAAGGATATGTATTCAAACATATTCAAGGCAGTGTTGAAACTACAGATATGTTTCAGGAAAATAAATACTTCTGTTTGTATTTCATTAATTAATTTTGTTGGTTAGATTAATTTAATTGATTAATGGCTAGTCGCTGGGAGTTAAAATGGATAATTTAAACAGGGAATATAAAAGAAATGTCTAAGGAACTCAAATCATCATCAATTAGAAGTTGAATGCAATTAGTTAGATTGAGATAATTCATATGCTAATTTTTGAAAATTGAAAGGATATGGAAAGTAATTAATATTAAAAATAGAAACTTTTTTCATATTTACTTGAAATTTTAAGATGAAAAAGCAGATAAAAATATTTATTAATAAAAATAATTTTATCAAATATATTTAAGTATGACAAGAAATAATAGTTTGGTTTATAATATTTTGAAAATATATACCAAAAAAAACTCTACATAAATCATATTCCAATTCATGAATAAATAAGATGAATGTTTGGAATGCAGTGAGCAATGTTGGAGGAATTCTGGGGATTTATCTCAATGCAGTAATTTGATGATAGAGGTCAATGATGAAGTTGGGTATTCGTATCAGATTAATTTAACAACATTACTAGATTACCTCATTCAACGTTTCTCCCCCTTTTCATGTTACTCTTTCTGCACTAATTCCCTTCCCTCATAATACAGTCTATCCATATATTCCCCTCTTTCCCGCTTAACTCAATCGCCAATGGTGGTATGTCTTACATCTTTAAATTCATTAAACTACATTACAAAAATTCCTTTTATTTTATTTTATATTTTTTATTATTAAATTATCTTCTATGTCACAAGTTATAGTTTTAATAATGATACATTAATGATGATTATTTTTTATTAATAGATTATATTTCAGTAAAAAATACAAATCCTTTGAACTTCATATCACGTTAATTAGCAAAGCAAAATTAAAAGAATTATAAAAAGTATCCCTAAACCTCATCAAGCGGATCCACGAAATATTTGGGTTTGGTTTGGACCCACGGAGAGAGCAAGCGTTACAATTTCAACGGTGAGATCCAAAAGGCATCAAGATCAATCATTTTCTCCCAACGAACAAACCCAGAAATGAATTAGTGAGAAAATAAAGAGAAAAAGAACTTATTAGTTTCCTGTGCCGGAGATGTTGAACCGGCAAAGAGGGCAAGAGGTACTGTGTGAAAGCCAGGAGAAGATACAGGCTTCATGATAAACATGGCCGCAAGGGACTTGTTTCCCTCCTACACCAGATTGAAAACCTTCCATGCAAATTGAACAGACATCATCTGGTAAACTTACTGTCTGCATATCAGCAACCAATGAGCTCGATTCTGAAAATTGCTGTTCAAAATTTGGTGGCAAAGTCAGTGCCTCCTCCATGTCAAAGCTTATATCAACAAGACAGGTTGAGAAACTAATGTTGGTAGAATTTGAAGATACGGCCGCCATCAAACAAGTATGAACGCAGGCTGTTTGCCCTGAAAGAGAAGAAGAGAATGAGAGAAACAGCTGACAGACAGAAATGGATACAGAGATGGAGATGGTTGAAACATAGCAGTAGACATATGCTTATATAAAGGGCCTTCAGAAACTAAAATATGTAAAAATTTTCAAACTTCTCACGTGCTGGAGAAGGAATTTGCATGGAAAGTGTCTGGTGATTTATTAATATAATCAAACTGACCAAAACCCAAGTGTGGTTTCACTGCTTTTGATTTGTTTATGATTTCATTGACTTCTAAATAATGCTTTCTTACCAAGGCAGGCATGCACCGTGTTTGTTGGGTGGATAAAAGACTAATTTCCACAAAAAGCAATATAATTACAATGCCAAAAAATGTAATTAACGAGTAATCAACTGCTCTAACCATGAATTACGAGTGATTATTATATTACCCAGCCAACCCTTTTTGTCCTAATCGAGCAATTCCCGTCATTAACTTTGATAGCACATGGCCGCCGATAAGTACTTGCTGACCCTGTCAACATATCAGCGCACACCTCCCCTCACCAACTAATTGAATAGATATGAAGTACATCAGCAAAACGACGTAGTATTAAACGAACTGACCAATGTTTCATGGTTAGATGGACGCTGTATTTAATCGAATTTCATGGTGAATTTAAAATATATCATATTAATATTATTATTACAATAAGTTATAATTCTTTTAAAATTCTTTATAAAAGAAAAGGATGTAGGTTGTGAAATAATGAATAATTTTTATATTATAAATTTATTTTTTTATGGAGTAATTAATTTTGAAGATTTAAATTCACTTTCATAATTAATAATTATATGAATATTAATTTATAAAGATATATAAATGAAGACGATGTAAGTACATAGCATCATGTACACTTTGTAGACTATGGAATGAAGAGCGACAAGCAATTCAATGGATATGTGATGTATATCCATTGACGTGATAATATAAGATCTTACTTTGCAGAACAAAAGAAAAGCAAAGAGAGCACTGTTAATTTATATAGGACAAACTATAGTTTGTTGCAATTTCAAGTAGAATAACAATTGCAACGTTGACTCACTTTAGCACAAACTATAACCTTTAAATTATATTAGACTAAACATTTTTTAAAAATACAAAATATAAATTCTTATTTTCAATATAATAATAATTAAAATTTAATCTGATTTTGTAGATTTCAGATAAATAAGTATGATACAAGTCGAAGGCAAATAAATTTATAGAGGCTACTTAGAACACAAAACAAGGCAGCTATGGCAGATTGGCGTAGGGACTGTCAGCCATCGCATCGATATAATAATATATATTAATTAATCGGATCGATGTAAGAATCAAATTTTTTTGATGAAAATAAAAACACGTAGCCAGTAGATAGATGATGCAAAAGGATGGTAACGAAAAACATAAACAGCGCATGATGCCAAATCCATAAGGTCCTGCTGACGATCGAGAATATTGATTGCATTAGTCAACAAAAGACTTGGAGTTGAATGCGTGAATCTGAATTCGCAGCTGTGCGTGAAACTTGTCGTACGGTTAAGTGAAGCTCCACGCCAACAGATTTATGTACCGTCAAATCTATGATGGCGCCTGCTGTCCGGGGTTCCATTCCCCATAGTCGGATTTTCCAATCCAAACAAGGGATTAAACTGAGTTTCTGATTTTTCTGTCTTAAAACTAGACAGGCATACATGTATTGATAATCGAATAAAGAGACTGATAATATCAATTTATCAGTTTAGATGAACCTTCATGAGAGTTTTTAACATACATTTCAGGTAACTCATATTTTAACAAATATAATATCATGAAAGGATAGATTATAAACCACTTTCCAAATTAGAAAGAAACAAAAGAAAGAGAGAGTTAGCAAAGAGAGAAAAACCATCATGGCAATTTATTTTTTTAGTATAAAAAACTAAAAAAATTATTTTTTTAATGTGAAAGGAAAAAATTTTCTTATTTCGTGTAAAAAGGAACTTAGTCATCAATCAAAGTGACAATTAGATGATATGATAGATGACAAGAAAGATGAAGCTTGGCTAGCTTGACACATAGACATGGAGAGCTGAGTTAGTTTGACACATAGACATGAATGCCAATAAAAGTAGCAGCCATATCACCCATCTCATCGTCTGTCTTCCCCTACTTGTTTCTTCCTCTCCTCCTCTCTTTACTCGTTTCATTTCCCACTTTCAGTTTCTCCCCACCCCCCTACGGAAGCTCTTCCTCCTTTCTCTCTTCTTTCCACCAAAAGCCAAATTCCAAATTAATATTTATTTTTCTTGTATCTCCCCTTCTTTCCCTCCTCTCTCGTTAAGGTGACGTTTTTGAATCATTTTGATGTTAAATGTGTGTTTGTTATGAAAATATGTTATGTTATTTATTTGTTATTTATTTATGATAATTATATCTTTTGATAAATAAATGTATTTATACCATGATTAAATACATATATATATATATATATATTATGTATTTGTTAGATAGTTATTTTGTATTTATTATGAAATTTTGTTGATTATAATTAGAAATCTATAAATATATTTGTTAGATATATTATATGTTATATAGAATGTAATGAATTTTTTTAAAAATAAGAATTGAAATATTTGAGAGGCGAAATATATAAATAAAAAAAATATCTAAAAATAATGAGAGTAAAAACAGAAGGAAATAACGGAAATTAATTTTTAAAATAGGGAAAATTAATTTTCTTAACTAGTAAAAATGTCTAAAAAAAATTGGACTAAAACATATGATAAAAAAAGTTAAATGAATTTTTGGAAAAAAATTAAATTAATAATTTTTGAAAAAAATTAATATTTTATGAAATGGTGTTATGAGAATGTTATATATCACATCTACATTCATAGCATTCTTACGTGGTTGCATTTTATGTATGACTTAGAATGGTTGAATGAATGATGCATGAATGCATAATGATATTGTGGATGCTTTGATATGGAATACAAGTTATGAATGTGTTATTGAAGAATGTAATCCATTAGACATGAAAATTAGAAAGGAAAGACATGAAATGAAGTCAAAATGTACCTAGGATGCCTCTTTAATATGTTTTTGGTGAACGCTTTAAAAGATATTTAAAAGTGAAATTCATAAGTGAAAAGCAATGTTTACGCATGATATGAATGTTATATAATGAGAAAGGATATGTTAGAATATATGGTAGTAAGTATAAATAAAGTTAGAATTAAAAATAAGTTACATTGAAAGTAGGGGTATTTTGGTAATTTCACATTTAGAGAGGGGTATTTTTGGAAAGTAAAAGTATGTATGTAGGAAAGTAAAAGTATGTATGTATGATATATGATGTATGTTATGTATGTATTGTTACACCCACGATAGAGACCCTAGAAGTTATACGTATAGAGATACCTAGGGATGTATGTGCACGTATTTTTAGGTGCATGTGTATACGTGAATGTATTGGTATGTGTATGAATGTATATGAATGAATATATGTGTATTCATGTGGCAATGAATGTGTTTATATGCTTGACTGTGTGATGTCGCCTTGTTGGGAAGCGTGTCTTCTCGGTCGGATGAGGGACGGCTTGTATTTGTGCTTAGGATTGTGTTTTGAAGTGTTGCAGGGTCGCTAGACAGGTTTGGGTTTCTCGGGCCTCTGCATCGGACCGAAAGATCCAGATTTCAGCGGAAGATGAGACTGATCTTCCGTAAACCAATCATGTGACTCAGAGCGGCCGAGTCTATTCACCTGACAAACTAAAATTTTCCTGCGAGCAAATCTGATTCCTACGAGTTGCGGTACGGCCATACGCCCTTCTGGTACGCCCGTACGCACTCGTGGCCCTCAATTCCCTGTTTTCGCTCGCCTCGTACGACCGTACGGCTAACCCGTACGCCGGTACCACTCCCCAAAAATGCATAACATGCCTATTGGCATGCCTAACTCATCTGTAACGCTCCCAAACCTCCTAACTAACCTGATACACGCTCCCAAAATACCCCTTTACCATACCGCGGGGGCTCCGCCCCCGCACCCCCGACCCATAACTCACGAATCTCCCCCTGATGGGCAAATGTTGTCACACCCGGCCCATACCCAGGCAAACATGCTCCCACGCCACAAGCAGCGACCCCCAAAAGGAGACCAGTACCTGTGACGTCAGGGATACATCGTATACACGTCGTATGGGGACACACTCTAAGCTTAATGGTGGTTTTGCGGCGGACATAACGTGATAAGCATACATTCTATACCCGGGATCATTACCCTTCATGCACTTAAAGCAAACATAAACATTAAGAGAAACAGGCATCCATATTTCATTAATTTAAAACCTGTTATACATATCTTGAGTGCGTACAATAAACCACCAAAAGCTATACAAATACAGTACTACTGTCGTACTAACTATACATTAGCTACACAGATAAACAGAAGCCGGAGTATGCCACGGAAGTCCTCGTACCAAGTCGAGATCGCTCTGTCTCAGCTGACGACCCTTATTCCTTCCCTGACGGCTCTCCTGTGGGCTCTGAACCTACGTTTATCAAATGATAAACGCTGAGAATAATCTCAGTGGTGCTATAAACACATATAAACAGTAATACACATGTAACCACTTGTCATATACACAACATATCAAAGCATTTCAATGCGTACATCGGATGCAATGCAAATGCCAATGCTCTAGACATTCGCTCTCAATCTCTTTCACTCATTCACTCTTATTTTCCTGTAATGTGCACATTCCTGTCGCACACACTGGATTCCGTACCGGTACTAATCTCCCATCTCAGGAGATTCCTTATATATATATATATCCGTAGAGTGCCCTGCACTCGATCCTACCGTATGTCTCGAGACTCATCTCCCTTTTTAGGGAGGACATTTATCTAACAATTCCCGTAGGAATCCATTACTCTGTGATCCAGTGTGCCCAGAGCTGAGCTCTACCCTCATTTCTCATTTCTTTTCACTCTTCTCCTTTCATTCTTCCTTTCCATGCATGTTCTCAATCCAAACATCACATGGTATAACACATTAAGCAATAATCATAATCGTAAGCAAGGAAAACATAACATTCCCAAGCATTGTCATACAAATAGCAACGTATCACTCCAAAAGTGATACAATCCAAGCATCAAACTCAATATTCAGCATATATCATAGCCAAACAATATCATTCCTAGCAAAAGCAATAGCCTAGACGTAGTTTATGCCTTATGGCAAGCAACAACGAGCCAAAAGTGGCTTATCACATAAAACTAGCACTAACCTCAATCGCAAGCAACCTCTAGCTATAGCCAATGATCCTGCCTCTATTGATAATCAACTTCTACTTTGCGTTTCTGAACGCTAGGATGGTTTAGAATCCTTCAAGAGGATGTTTGGTAGGGTTAGGACGTTTGAGCTTAGGAAAATAAGGGAGAAAACTAATGAAAACCGACTGGTTTTTTGCCTTAAAAGTCAATTTAAGCATCGCGTATGGCCGTACGGACAGTGGTATGCCCGTACCGACTCCAAAAGCCTGATACCCTCAACTCCTGCGAGTTGGCGTACGGCCGTACCACCTGTTGGTACGCCCGTACTGTTCTTAGTATATGGAGAGGGTGATTTGCAAATAACTGGGTATACTGATGCCAGTTTTCAATCTGATAAAGATGATTGTAAATCACAGTCAGGTTTTGTGTTCATAATGAATGGTGGTGCTGTTGTTTGGAAGAGTTCTAAA